>LR737383.1:20420093-20458025 GCA_902655005.2 Marronus borbonicus | reverse complement strand
TCTGCCGGAAAAACCGGAAAGGAATTACCGACACACCTGGTACATAAACACTTATGTTTATGTGGTTTCTTTCTGGAAATCAGCTACTTCTGAACAATAAATGTGATTCACACTTTGAATTACTGGATATTAACATACAACTGGCTTCGAGGACAGATAGATTCAAAGTCCCATATAAAATTAGCCTCACCTTACGCCGTTATTTAATCGCGATGGCGATCGTTTTATTTCCACATAATTATGTAAAATACATTGATGTCAAACTACATTCGAAACTATTCATTTTAGGTGTAGTATTATGCAAGCGATGCAGGGGTGCAACTGCAGCATAGATTCTATGCTTTTGGATGACGTTTTATCTCACACGACTCTACAATGTGAGAATTTTGATGATTATTAAACGAACGATTATTACTTGATGAAATTACACTTTGATATGCCTAAACTTACATCGAAACTTATTGCAGGTAGATAAAATAGAATACAAAAGAAGTTATTGTCCCGTTTCGCTACTACCGTCGTTAGCTGGCTTAACGCTCCAAAGATAATAGGCTAGAAAAAGGAATTTTGTTCATGGAAATGGTGTTGCAACGTTAGATGCGTTTTTATTTAACACTCGATAATCTTATCCTCGTTCGTCGATCAGGTTCTTAGATCGGATCATGATTGTTATATTATGCTTTTACGTACTGTTGGCTTATCTCTTGACCGTATTTTGGAAGAGCCCGAAGCTTATGAGAATGGTGAAGGGTTAACACGTCCTATCAACTCTGTTGTCAGAAACTTGGAAACCAATACTAATACTAATCCAACGAATTCCAGCGAAATCAGTACAATTATTAATTAATTAAACTTGTGTGGTACGGAGTGTACCGATACTTTTGTGTTGCTTGTCATAGTTCGTCACAGTCAAAAACCTGTTCATTCATTTGTCGTGTATACACAGAATAACGTACGATCCTAACATGCACCATTTTCCACTTCATACATATAATCACTAACGCCTACTCATAAAAGTGATATATTTTCACCGGTTCCCATTAGAAGTACCTCAAACGATGACGAAAGGCCACGTAGAATAAACATTTTCGCTGACATTTACGTTCATTTTATTTACGGCACGGCAGTATTATTTACGTACCTAATAAAAAGCGATCGTGCTGCAGAATACTTTTTTCGGTTTTTTTTTCTACCTTTGGTGATGTATTCTGTTACGTCCAAGCCACACACAATAAAACGTGCAATGCGCGTAAAACGTGGAAAATTAAAGGCTTCTAATAGGGAAGCAGAACCGATGTTTGGATGCGTGAGCTTTGCACCTAAGGCGACATACCTGGAGTAATGATCAAAGCGTACTGGTAATATAACGCGTATAAAATTATTTACCAGACGAGCTTTAATAAAGAAGTGAAAGAACGAAAAGAGAGGGATATTGAGGAGATGAACCAGTACAAAGAAAACTTATGTAGTAAGTACCAAGATCATAAGAATGCATTAATTATTCAGCGACAAATCTTTTCTACATGTTACCTTATCTCGTGGATCTAAGAGTCTTCGAATCGATAGGCTGTATTGCCTTTTATTAAGAATGCAATCTTGACCATCGGAAAGGATGCATGTTCATTGGTGAACTAAAACTCTTTTGTTAAATTGAATTATAATCTCCCTTATACACAACAAAGTAAGGTTTCCAATACTAAAATCAGTTATCTGAATCACAATTGAGAAGTAGCAACCATAATTGGCGCAGTCTGTAGGATCTCTTCATCTTTTCTGGGTCTGTATTCATAATTTAAACCAGAACAACACTACCATGTCGGAATATTGAGGAAGAAAGAAAAAAATGTAAGTGGAATCAATTTCTCCTAGCGAGATGGAAAAGAAACCCAACCTTGTCGATAAACTTCTCGAAAAACCTCTAATGTATAACATGAAATTACTGTAACTCTAGATTTTATTGTATCCAATGCCAAAAGATAGATCTAGAAGTGCCATTGGAATTAATAAAAATACGGCTATTCCCTTTACACGCGGCGAAATTTCCATCATCCCAAAATGTTCTAGGTCTTGCCGAGTGTTACCGCCGCTTTTAGAAATTGCTAGCTAAGAATTTAAGGAATTAATTGCTTACTATGACATTAAACTCTCAACATCGAAATGCGGCTAATAAAATCTAATGCACATATTTAAACAAATGGCATGGCAAGCATTTTTAAAATCGGTTGTATTAGTTAACTAGGCGATTATGTAATAAATAGAGAAATACACAATTTCCAAATTAAAGCATGTCGAATTTAGAGTACCACAAACACGAATGCTAGGCCCAAATCTGTTTATTTACATTAATGATATGAACAAATATGTTGACTGTAAGAACATAAAATATAACACTAGAAGATAACACTACGTTGTTGTCAACGGGTAAATACTTAGATAGGTTAGGCGATGTACAATGCGAATCACTTTCACATGCCGAAAGTTATTTTAACAGTATAAGATTAACTTTAGACTGAGAAATCTCACGTATTGACGTTTTTTTCTCAATCTTCATAAAGTTGAATGATAAAATGTTTGGGGTGAACTCGTAGTTGACCTAAGAACTTCACATTGATGCGGTGTCTAATCTAATCTGCTTTGGTAATGGCACATCGCGCATTGTTCCATAGCATAATATGCTACAGAATTTTGGTGTGGTGGGGTTCGACGCATATGAATAGAATTTTAGTGCATCAGAATAGAGTAAGTAGGGCAATAATGAGTAAAACTGCATTTAAATCCTGTAAACTTCTATTTGAGCATTTAAGGATATTGACTTGCGTTGGTCATCATATGTTTGAATGTATGATGTACTTTAGGCACAATTTGTATTTATTCATTAAACAAATCGAGAATAATACCAGATACGGACATTTTGTATATCTGTATTTCCTTCTTACCAAAAACATCAAGTCCTTCAGATACCATTCGATAAAATTCTATAATCTGTTGCCTAGAATTTAAAAGAAGCCAAATCTTGAAATTATTCGCAATTACGAAATTTTTTAACAGAGAACCCGATATACTGTGTCTAGGAATGTTATGTATTTGTTTTACACGTGTATACAAGTTCTTCTTGTCTAACGCAAAATATATTATTATTACTATAAGTATTACACAATTTATACCAAGTAATATCATTAGTTCAGGATCACTCTGAATAGCTGGCAAATATCCACAAATTAGTTGTAATAATTGAATTAGAAGCAGTCAAATTTCACAAAAGATTCAATAATACACAGAAACATTCAAACACCGATTGCACAAAATTATAATCAGAATCCACAACCTTTTACACGAAATTACCTACAAAATTCAGTTCAACAACCATTTGCATAGTCGTATTACCAAAAACGAATATATGCTTTAGCGTGATACAAAAAAAATCAAGTTACACTAAAAACGACTTCCTTATAATGTGTTAAGGGATCTTTAATGAGGTTTGTAATCGGTAAAAGAATACGAAAATTCTGAAATAAATGAATATGGTGAAACATGTCATGAGGATTTCCACAAGTCACCGAAAAGGTAGGTTTTGAAGAAACATGAAATGATCTAGTTACACCGAAGAATGCGTGCAACTAGACACTAGAAATCGAACCAAACTGTACGCTCAATTAGAAGTGCACTATGATATATTATCCCTATGAAAAGGTCTAGTTAAGTCCACTTCTCAGATTCGAGAAGTGAGGAGTTAAAAAGTGGGATAAGAGAAAGCTTAAAATACGGGTAACAGTAGTAAATGGAAAAGATATATTCACTTTGTGTCATTCTTGATGTAATATCTGTTATTGCTATTGGTACAACTGCTAATATTAATTGTTACTATTGTTGAGTTTATTGTTGTTATAAGGTGCTATTACCTTATAAAGCCAGTGGCTCATAAGTACATTCAACGCTGTAACTGAATTTTGAACCACATATTGTTATCTGTCATGTTCTTGCTAACCAATGAAATAATTGTATTTTGAATAGTTTTTCAGGTCTTTGATATTAGCAGATCACATATCGCACCCATGGGTAATTTGACCATAACGTGACCTTTATGACGCCGGCCAGTACATCTTCAAATCTCGTTTCTCTTGTACTACTACTCGTTTACCTTCCAAGCGTAAGAGAACACGAACTGATTTTGACCTTGAAATGACCTTGACTATCTACCACAAAATCAAGTTGAAAGTCATAATTTGATACCTCCCTTTGGACCTCAAAACTTACGAAATTGCGAAGTGGACTCAACTTGAAAGTTTCATAGGAATAATATATCAACATAAACTTCTATGCAGCGTACAATTTGGTTTGAAATTCAACGTACCGAAAACGGGAGATTTTTTACCTGTTTTTGCCATCACTCTTTGTAGAATACTTTAAATTAGAAAATTCCAATGACAAATCTTCTATCTATCTATAGTAACTACTATCAGTATACTGACATTGACTTTGAAGAAATTCATTTAAATAGCACTGAAATTACTAAATTACCTTTTATCATAATGCCTGATCTTAACGCAAAATTGTAAATAGATACAAGGGATTAAATAAGCGTGGTCTAATTCTTACTATAAATTGTTAGTACCTTAAAAACACAAATGTTTACAAAATTTCCTCCATGTTGCCAGCAAAAAATTTCAAAACTACATAATTTACCATCTATTTACTTACCACCTATATTGCTAAATATTGCTATTTTAAGTAAGTTAATAAACAGGAAATCGCCAATATATGGTGGTTTAGACATCAGTACTCTGCTTTATTGTGTTGCTACCAGCTTTTTCATTGAAATAACTACGTTTTTCCTTGTTTTAATAAAAAGAAGTCAGTCAGCTTTGTTTGTTGATTGTTTTTTTTTCTGTGTATGTAAGAAAAACAGTAAAACGAAAAATTCCCTAGTTATCTCAAAACTTTACAGAATGACTTCATAAGCAAACTATTCTTATATAAGCTGCTTGTACACGTAAAAATTCGCGGAGATAGTACACCTTCCTATTTAAATTTGTTCCAAACGTATGCAATTGTTAGAACGTACAACTATTTCTCCCACCCGGTTGTATAGAGCAGCGCTCATGTCTGACTCGTATCCGTCTATCCTCAAAAAAGTTCGGCGTGTTCGTTTTAATGTACTTCCTTAGTATACGTGAATTATTCAGTGCGGACCTGAGCAGCGGGTTTTCGTTAATGTCTGGTGTGTCATGCGGTAAATCAAAGTCAGTTTCAAAGGACGTTAGATTAACCGAGTACGGTAGATCTAAGCTCCTCACGTCAAATTAGTCTGGGAGATCTTAGACCGGATTTGGTTTTTGCGAGAACCTCGCCATCATCCTGTAGGCTCCGTATTCATGAGAACCCGCGTGCATGGCTCCTGTAGTTTTTTCTTTTTTCTATCAACTGAGACGATTGTAAGAATTAATGTTCGACAAAGTAGCTCAGATAGGTATCTCGACAGAAAAGGACGCATATCATATCTAAGCTGCAATTTGTTTTATGAATCTCTCTTTGGACTAACAGTTGACTGGGTAAATTGTAATAACTTAATCGGAAATAGATTACGTACGACGTATCGATTGGTTGAATCAATATAACAGTAGAATACAAAAACCCTCACCACTATCCTAGACTCAATTTTCAACAATTCAACTACGATTCTTAGTCTGTACAGGATCAATTGTAACCTTTCTCCGACCAAGAATGGCTCAGCCCCACCCCACAGAAATTACCAAAAATATACTTTTTTACAACTTGAGTTTTTTCAGACAGAAATTGGCTTTTTCAACTATTTCTTAACAAATGTGCTTTTGTAGCTTTTTCTGTATTAGAGAAAATATTTTTTTACGAATGAGGTGCATCTGCGCCCCACTTGTTCTGTTGTGTTTACTACGCTGTCAAACAAAAAAACACGGGCAGACAGCCATTTTTAACACCTCAAGAACCTGTTGAAGCTCTCAAAAAGTATGTTTTGGAGATACCACCTTCAGAGTAAAAAAGAAAATGTTTCGCTAATAATTAGAGTGGACAAATGAATCTTTGTTCATCAAAGTAAACGCTAGATTACACTGAATCATTATTGTACATAAATCAAATAAGAATTGTTCACATTTTACGGCGACACACGGTATTGTAGTTTGCACTTCGCACATGCCGTTTACAATGTGTTTGTGACCAACACGTTCGATCTATATCGCACACTAAACATTTAATTTTTACGCCGTCGTAAGTCAAATCCGGATAATCCTTAATGAACCTATTCACTGTCTTTAATGATAGCTGTTTTCTCAATGTACGTACCTTCGACATTATTCAAAGCAGAACACAGAGTACTTCGCTGCTACTATTAAGTACGCCCCAGGCGGCAGCGAACTAGATACTAGATACTGACTAGTGTTTCGCATGTGAGTCCATTCGTTAGCTGCGTCGTTAGTGCGCACATAAATTTGCCTACTCTATTAATAATAAATAAAAATAAAATTAATAATTCTATATATCGGCATACGTAATCGTCCCATTCTTCATTTCACAAAATTCACATCCGCTTACCGTTTAATTGACAGTTTTTATACGTAACCAAGTCGACATCGCTATTAAATTGACATCAATGAGTGACTATTGTAAATCAAACGATGACCTATAAATAAGCAGTAACATACAAAGCCAATTGAGGCGTTACTTAACCCTTTCGAGCCTATTGGGTCATATGTAACCCAACAGTCCTCCTTTCCATTTACTCCTTTCCATTTAAAATGATATACTACATTTGATTTTTTTTTCAATAAAGTTGCATTTCGACGACTAATGGGTTATATTTTTCCCACTAAAAAAGTCTGACTGGGATATATATGTCCCATACAAAATGGCGGACTTTTTTTTCGAATAACATTTTAAGGTGTTTATTTCACTTACCTTCATCTTGTTGTTGTTTAAAAAAATTACAATCTAATCAGGATTAAATCAGGATAATAATAAAAAATCCGGCTCGAAAGGGTTAAGACAGTCAGTCATAATTCGCTCTCCAGAAACTTTTGTTAGTCGTTTTTTATTTTCAAAAGACCGAATTAAATTGCAGGAACGTAAGGCCCAGTTTTAGATGAAAATTTGTTTAATTTTAAAACTATTAAAAGCCCAATCAAATCGATACACGACGAGCACTCTAGCCACTAAAAAAGAGAAAATTCAATTATAGCTGCACTGCATATCTCCGTTTCCTGCTGTAAATAAAGGTCTGTGAGGGCAGCGACGATTGCACAAAGCGAAAATAGAAAAAAATCGCCGCCATTCTTTATCCAATTAAGTAAGTGAACAATAGAGAAAAGTGTTCTCGCGTTTGTTTAAATCTTCCGGAAGTTGGCGTTCACGAAACGGCAAAAGAAAGACTGGAAACTCATGTACTTTTATTCAGGAAATAAAAGAAACCGACCAGTAAAAGCAACTCTAACGTCCATAAAAATTCTAAGTAGGAGTTTTTAAAACGAATTATTTTTCGAAAGTACGAAATTTTTAAACGTTCGTCGGCTGTTATTATCGACGGAACGAAATTAGAATGTGAATTAAAAATGAGATGGGGAGTGAGTAAATGAAATCTAGACAGTGTAGTTTGAAAAACCAAAATGTACTTAAAAAAAACGCTGTCCTAATAAAAACAATTACGAAAGTGATAAATTAAAGAGTCCTGTTTATACTAATTTATTCATTCGCCCAATAATACAACAATAACAAGAAAATAGTTTCAGTTTTGCTTCTAGTGTTCCTCAACATCGAAAAATTATTTATTATGTGCGTCATATTGTATGTTCTATTTTATCTCAAGATAGTTCACTAAGGAGAAAATTTAAGTATCGATACTTTAATGTGATCAGGCGCGGTTTCTCCAAGAAACCAATGAGGATTATTCCCTGCATGACCTTTGTGGCCTATGTGACCGTCGACTGGTTTGAAGCAGATTAGCTTTGAAAATTCCATTGTTTTAACTGCCGTTTCGTCTCAGACATATCGGATTCAAACGCTGATTCGAAAATCATATCCGCTTATTATTATTAATATTTAACTTCGCCTTAATTTTTTCACATGTTTTTCCGTCCAAAAACAGATAATAAATTACTGAACGATATTGTTCCTTTCACTTTTTATACAAAAACACTAAACGCGTCTTATAACATTGTAAATGTATCAATGCATCATAAAAATGGCTACCAAATCAAAAGTAACGTATAAATCTGCCTGAAAATTTGTACGGTGTGGTTAAAGATGGCAGTGAACGATAGTATATAATTTTATCAGAATCCCTCGGTATCTTCAAACACGGACATTTATTGATCCGTCCTGGTATATAAACAAACGGACGGACCAAAAGCTATTTTGACAGAATCAAATCGTTGGAAGATAAAATCGTATAAAAATGGATTAAGAAGTAGATTTTAACGTTTTCCAATCCAAAAACTACTGTATTAACCTGGGACACCTTTGGACATCAAGATTGAGAATAGATTTGAAATAAGGGAACTTCGGCCAACACCTATTTCTATTTTTATTTTTTGCAATTATTGTATTATACTTACATATTGTGCATTTTGCTCACGATTCATTTTTGATAGTTCCGTTATGCTTAAAATAATCCATCTCGATGGGAGATCAATTCTACAGAAATAGAAAGGTTAACAGTTAATTTCTTAACAGAAATCTGAAATTAATAGTTAATAATTAAATCATATGAAAGTTAGCCCCTTTCTGTTTTTTAGTTTTTCATATTATATCTAAAAGGCGAAAAGAGAAAAGGGTATAAAAAAACTTGTTGAATTGCTTGTACACATGCATGCAATTGTGTAATTTTGTAGGTACACAATAAAACTTTTCTGCTACCCTATTCTACTGTCCTGATGGATACAGTTTTTCCTGATACCTACATGTTGCGTTAGCGTTTCTATCAGGTCCTTTATTACTTCCATCAAACATCTTATCATGCAATAACTTTCCTTTTGGATAAATTGTTCGTTTTGTGATTACTGTGGATTTTAGATTAGATGCGATTAATAAACCGTCGATCTCTGCCTTGCCATTTCATCAGATATAATCTCTGTCTGAGTCTGAGTCTATTTCTGAACGGCGTATTCCTGGTAGTCCTGTATGAACGTACAATAATGTGAACGGCTGTCTCCCTTCCTCTTGGCAGGTTGCTCAGGTATTTCTTGAGTATACAATATCTTGTTAGCAAGGGTACTACTGTTTTAAGAGAATTTTTGTCTGTTGTAAACTCGGCCCCATATGCAACCAGAAATGGTTTCGCTTGTCTCTGCCCTGGTATACTTTTTCAACAGTCTTCCTATTTTTTCATTATTTAGTAGCTGCTTTAACTACCTTGTATGCCATGGCTACAGAGTGCCCTGGGTTTTTGTCAGAACTTGACGGGCTAGTTCGTCTGGTTTGACATGCTCTCGGTGGCCCTCATGTTCTGATACCCAAACCAGTTGTTTGATTTTCTCATGATAATATTATTAATGATCATCGCGTAAACTTGCATGCGAATCCTATGTCTGTACCAAGTCTTTCTTTAGATGGTGTGAGCTAGGAACTTCTTGAAGATATTATTTTGAAGCAGTAAACCATTGTGAGCATCCAGTCTGGTATTCGATTGTAAATCACGAAATATTACCGTAGTCACCACTTGCGAATGTGATGTTCTGTTGCCTAATTGACACTTAAAATTATACGACATATCTAAGAACCTTTATTGGTTTGATATTTCTCCAGTTAAAATTTATCGGCATTTAAGATTTCTCTAAAAAAGAAGTAAGCTTCCTTAAAAAAATATCTATCTGTTATAAGTTTTATTTTATATATTATAAACTTCCAGCGTTGCAGTTTGGAAAATAAACATTTTAGTATTTTTATAAAGGCTATTACTATCACCTCAAGAAATTTATTGCAGCTCAAAAATGATATCTAAAACAGGGTATAATTGATATTATTCACCATCTTGCCACTATTACTTGATCCCCAGCTACAGAACGAATTAGAAAGACACAAACAACAGGAAAAAGCACGAATTTAATCCAGGATTTGTAGGGTTCAGGGAGATGAAAGTCTATCCCTAATAAAAAGCACTTCTAGATTTGATACAAACAAGATGTACACTAAAAGTAAAATTGCTCCATGATAAAATAAGAAAATCAGTATGCGCTGTTTATCAAAGTCGCCGTACAACATTCTACTTTAAAGTTAAAATTGTTTCTCTTGAAGATTAAATTACTTATCGTTCTTTAGGATCTTACTGCTGTTTATTTTCCATGTTACAGAAAGCGAACAGCAGCGAGAAGCAGCTACAACTGTCAAATCTAGATTTTTCAGCGTCCGGTTCTTACTCCTGCGTCGTCTCCATGGAAACGCCGATATTCAGCAAGGACTCAGAGAGCCACGTACTTACTGTGATAGGTAACGAAACGTTATAAGATTGTTTTGTCTATTTATGTTTCTGTTATCTAGCGGTAGTTGCAACGCTAGAAACAGATAAGTTGCTCCTTCACTATATCGGAGTCCAATATCCTCGAGTTTACTTTATCAGTTGGGGCAAGAGAGCCCTTTCATGATGATGTCGTCCGTGCGCCTTATCACTGTTACAGCAATCTCGTTCCTAATTTGTTATTGGATCTTCCAACTGAAAACGCAAAAGAAAATATAAAGAAATAAATATATGGCGGTACTTTAAAACTATAAATTATAGCAACTTTATTATTGTACCGCTTGCTTTACGACTTTTTCTTTTCAATGAATAGTATTAAAATAAGACAATAAAAATCGTACACGGTTTTATTATTATAAAAAAAAAAAAACATAATTTGAGGAGTTGGATTGGTTTTGTGTTCAGCTGCCAGGTATTATCTTCGGAAAATATCTACCTGTAGGCTTCGCAAGCATTGCAGAGAAGTATCGTCAATCAAATTTTCCCCAAAATTCTGGAGAATGATCTTCTTCGATAATTTTTTCAATAATTCCAATCGAAACTGGAGAGGTTCTATCTAATCCACTAAATGAAAAAAACTTTTTCTGTAATGAATTTACATCTTTTTAAAGGTATACTTCAACCTAGCTGTCCTTACGGTTACCCCTGACCGTTCCATAGACATCTGTTTTATTTTGGATCAGTAAGACTGCCAGTTGTCGACAATTACAAAAATTATCTATTGTAAGACAGTACGCAAGATTGAGAAGCGGCTTAATTTATGTCATAGTGACTTGTGAAGGTGTTGACAAGTACTTACTTGTATTCTTCGTCCATGATAGTGTCTTTTCCTTTATAAATGCCCCTAACGTAGCAGCAAACTTTTGATCTCAAATCATATTCTCTACCATGGAGTGTACTGAATCCACATTTATACAAAAGCAAAATCTCGTCGAATCCGAAATATAAAATTTTGAAATTTTAAAATGTACATTTTGTTTTACTTGATAAAATTACCGGTAGCCAATTGTTTTTGAAAAGAATGGTGTCTCCAGTGATGTTGTAAACTACAGCTAAAGGCCACATTCTCTTCGTTTCTCTTACATTGTGGTGGCGTCAGTACTGATTCTCGGTCCACAGCACTGACGCCGGATTTTATACCGTTATTTCCGAGTATGATTTCGGATTTCTTTTTCATATTATTTTCATTCACTTTATTGACTTGATGTAGAATGTAGTGTAACAGTTCTGTCTTCGGTTGGACAATATGAAACTATTTGTAATACCTTTCGAAAACCAACTAAACTTGAATATAATTTGAGTTTTTTGGGGTTCACAAAACAAGTAAGCAATGCTGACTTGTCTTATTTTTGTGTATTTTTCCTGAGGGTGTTAGACCTTAAGAGAGTAATGCAAATGCTAACAGCTAATGACAATGATGCAAACAAATTATCCGATCCTATTTTACGATCTATCAATACCAAATACCAGCTTTCCAGGCTTAAATGAAATATACTGTTTGAATGGACATCTTTCATGAAATGTTACTAACTTTACATTAGCGGTTACTCAATATCTGAAATCATACGAATTCTTTAAGTTCAAAACATTCTGGAACCGGCTGCAACTTCTTCGAAAAACTCGAAGCATATTTTGAAAACGGACGCCTGGTGTTATGAATTGAATAAATTTCTACCCTTTTGTCGACGCCAAAGTGATTTCTTCATTCTTGGACTTATATACACTAATGAAAATTAGAATACCTATGAAATCAATAAGTTAGACTGTTTTCGACCATTTGAATAGTTGTAGTGTTTTCAGCATCTATAAAAGAAGGCGCTAAATGTAAACATTGCGGGTAACCATGTTAATCATCGTTCCTTTTGATGCATTCACGTCGTGGCGCATGTGTTCGAGTTCAAATTTTTAATGCCTGGGTCTTTAATTAAATTATTAATTTCTTAGCCTATATACGACGCAATAGAACGAAATGTCCCAAAAGAAACGAACGAAAGTTCGAGGTACCGGTTCCATAATCTACCTTTCTGGTATTCTCAGAAAAGGATGCTCTTATATATCGAACAGAGATCCAAACCACCGTTGTTATTATGAATAGCATATAATATTTTATATAAACTTTAATTCGTAATCCACACGTAACCAACAGTTCATTCTTGTATATTAGCGTTATATAGTTTATGCTATACGTATGTTTACTATTATACGCAGCCAGAAGTCAACTAATATGAAGGATTCAAATTAATTTTGAACGTGGTCGTTTCTCAGTAATCCATAATTTTGAAACTGTCGTAAAGTACCCAATGTGATTTTAGAGAGGCTGAAATAAATTATATGTCATGTACACCTAATCAATCACCGTCGTTAGGATGAAATTAATATAAACCATATTCAGCTTGGAACAATCAATCATATTTTATGAGCGGCAATGTTTTACAGGATTATTACGTTTTTCATAAAAAAAATGGAACATAAATAATCGCATGTATATTGCAATGATTGGTATTGGAAAAACTGTCGATAAAACGGTAGTGTAGGTAATAATAGAACACAACGGGCCTTGTCTGAAAAGTTTCCAGCCTACATAGAGAAATATTTTCTTTGGTAAATTCAGTTTTATTTCTCATAATAGCCTCTTTGTTGGTCTACACCTTTTCCCAGTGACGCTCCAGTCTCTTTCCTCCGTCCAAACAGTAGTGGCACCTTGTTCTGCGAAACAGGCGTTTAAGAATGTGATGTCTTTCTCATTCAATAAAAGTCTCTGTCCTCCAAGTGAAACTTTGAATCTAAGAGTAGGGAAAAGTCTCTTGGGACCAGATCTGGTGAATAGGAGTGTGAAGTGTGAAAGTCTACGTTGTCTTGGAGGAACAAAACTTTCAAATGTTACCGTTTTCCCGTAATTTCTGCCTTCAATTGGCCAAGGACTGAAGCATAACATGTCTCCGATATTGTTTCTGCCATTTCAAAAGAGCTGATTAACACAATTCCACAACTATCCTAACGAAACAATCACAATCAGTTTCCCGGCCGATTCGCCATTTGCGGAACCAATTCATCCTTCGTAGTGCACTGTTTCAACTGCACCTTTGTTTCAGGAGTGTACTGATGTATCCAATTTTCATCTATAGTTATTAATCAACGTCAAAGCTCTATCTTATTTCGCTTAAACTGCTTAAACAAAGCTTTGAATATCATTCAAATGCGTTTTTGGATCTCAGAAAGCAAATGCGGCATCTAACGCGCGCACCTCCAGCACTACCATTTGTTGAAATTTCTGGATGTTATCGGTAGTGGTTGCGGTTTTCGACTATCCAAAACATTAATATTTAACTGAGTCTATGACCACGTTTAAATTCAGCTGGCCAAAATTTAATTTGTATAATATTGCCTTTTAAATGCAAGAATGTATTTCGATTTTTTTGCATTTTTGCAGCAACACTAGCATTGATTAACGCAGACGACTGTTAATAAACAACTGAGCGTCCAACATGACTGAAATTTTCAAGAATTGTGTGTGAATTATTTATTATAAACTATAGTGTGAAGCAAAAGGTTGGGACAAAGTGCATAGCATTTTTATTTTTAGTATTTCAGGGAACTGTTAACTGCATTCTTTGAAACTGTGTTTTAGGCAGTTATTCTCTGTTTAGCACAAATAGGCAAAATACTCGTAAGAATAAAGGATTCTTATTTGTAAAAATATCGATTATTATTATAACTAAAAGTTGTTTAAAATCCCATTTTCTATACATTTCTTCTTCCAAAATGTAACAACCACGTGCGAAGTGCAATTTTATACATAACTGGCTAAAATTTAGTTTGAAGAAATGCAGGAACTTCTCTCTGAACAATTTTCTGAAATACTAACAACAAAAACATTCTATTTCGTGACAATTTTTTGCTAAACGCTGTACATCTGAAAAAAGTACACAAAAATAAGAGCAACAAGAAAATATATCAACGTTAACACAACAAACCTTTAGTGAACACTACATTAAAATACCTACGCTTTACATTTAAATGTGCAGCTCTAAGCACACCACCCCTGAAATTCCACTAAAATTTAGGTTTAATGGAGTGGTTTATTCTGAATGTATACCCTGTTGTTTGAAGTACATGTACTTTAGAGAACCTTTTTGAAGCTTTTCAAGTGAATAAGAGTGAATTTTGTAAAACGATAACCACATCAAAGAAGCATACTCTAATTTAGAGCGCACAGCAACCACAAAGCGTCACCACTGCATGTGACAGAATGAGATTTTTTTTGTATTACGTATAAAAAAGACTTTAAAGAAGACGAAATAATGTTCTGGATGTGATCATGAAGGTAAGTTTGCAATTGAAAGTCACTCTCAAATTCTTTATAGTATCACAACGATTCCGTCCAATATTATTAACACGGTATTGATACATAGCTGTAATTAAAAATGCACCTTGTCAAAATTGCTACCCTTGTAATAAGGGAAATATTTTAACTTCACCTTAATTGAAAATTAGACAGGACGTATAACGTAATGCAGAATTTTGACGTAAGATAATTCAGGTTGACACAAGATAATTTAGATTTAATAGTTTAATAATTGTTGCCGTTATCGCCAGTGCAAACAGATTTACCTAACATTAAAATTGTTCCAGAAATTTTGCATGGTTAATAATAATAATAAATTTTTTTGGCACTTTTACAAATATTAAGATAACAATAAATATAAGGCTCTAACAACATAGAAACCCTGGAAACCATATATATATTATTTACCATCAACTTATCATAACTAATTATTTCGAAGAAAGTGCGAAAAAACTGGTAAAAGTAAGGAAAAACACGAAAATGATGAATAACAAAAATAATTTAGGATTTTAGAAGTGAGATTTGATAGATTAGCAATTGTGATTGCGTTATCTAGAAACAACCACTTTAGATCGACTTGGCGTCACAGGAGAGTATTTGGCGGTTTTTCCTAGTTTAATTCACGGAAAATAGAAATCAACCTATTTCCGTTAGACATGCTAGCTTCTATCGTTCAAAACTTAGCATGGGGTACACCTCACTTTATACATGCATAATGGCGTTTATGGAATTTAGCCATTTAGAAGTGATCTGTTACAAATTTCTCTGCATAGATTTCCACCTTAGGTGTATTGATGCATTTCCTCCCATTTAACTCCTTCAATTTTCAACCACTGACGCCCTTACTTCTATAAACCACGTTCTTCTTGGTCGACCTCTTGTCTTCTTTTTACTTGTTTTAGCGTCGAACACCCATTTATCTTTTCTGACTTGCGGCATCCTTCTCAGGTGTCCAAACCACTTCAACTTTCTTCTATTATAGGTCCTATTTTCAAGTTTCGTATAGTTTCTATTCCTATCTATTCTTGTTTCATTTTCGAAATCTCATTTTAATGCATCGGTGTTGCTACTTTTTTGAATATTCCTATTCTGATATATTTAGATATTTCATTTTTAGCCAAAACTGAGTTCTTAATACTCTTAAATAATTTTTCTCTTGCCGTTGCTCCTTCTTTTAGTTCTTCATCTATTCTTCCATCTCCTGCTAATGTCAATCCCAAGTATCTGAAGTTGTGTAGTTGTTCCAGTTTTTCATTCATTGGAAAATATTGCAAATTTGCTTATTCAATTGTCTACCTAATCACAAACAAATGTCAAGTACACATACTTTAGCCAGTAATAGATAAAAAATACACGAATCGTTTTCAATGGCAAATTTTAAAATTGTCCATAATATAAGAGCAAGCACAAGTTTTTACAGACCGCTTTGTGCTGGGTGTGATAATTGGTGAACTACATACACAAATCTTTTGTTTACAACTTTCAGTTGCCATTTAGATAGTATCCTAACTACATTTCAACCAGAAATAACGCCAGTGACAGATTTACAATCCACAACTCAACCGTATCTTACTGTACAGTTAAGTTTAAAATGTTTACCGCTTCCATCTAATTTATAGCAACGAACAAAGGGGCACCTCTATATCTTATATGTTACAAATTAAAATAGATCTGGATTCCACTATTTCACAGTAGATATGAAATGGATTTATTCTTTATGTAGGATTCTAACATACCTGAAGATACTTTTTGATTTTTACGATAGACACTGGATACACTTCGTCGAAACACTGATGATATTTTTGACTAATAACTAATAAACCACGTGTTTGTTTGTTTCTTACTCTCCTTAGCGTAGATGCCAGCGCTGATCAATAGCATCCTTTAATTCGCTACGAAATTATATCCTTTCTGCTTATTTTGAAGCTAATAAATATAATAAACCATTATCTGTTTTTTGTTATTCAAATTCAAATAAGAGGCGTGTCCCTGTTTTTCATCTGACAACGATGTTCCGCTATAGACTGGTAAACGACAGAACAGGCGTATTTATGTAATAATATTTTTTTACTGTATACCCTCAATCAAACACTCTTGAAATGAAACACTGAGCTACTTCACAACCACCCTTCCCACACTTACCTCAAAAGCTTTTCCACTGAAAAATATTCATTAAAAATGATATACATCTAGAAAGCTTTTTTATGAACATTTTTGTTTAGCTAAATTGCGTAATCCCTTAAAACAACCTTCAATTTGTTCTTATTCTTCCTTTTTTTGTATTTTTTAAATATTATTTCTAACATATTTAAAACTAAATATTTATATGACTATTTGGAGACTTCTTTTGTTTATTTTTTCCCTGACTTTTATATAAATTAAAATGTATGTTAACCAGAGGACGAGTTTACATGCACAACATATAATGCAAATTAATATGATATCAATAAATTTTATATTATTTATTGTCGTTAAATTAAGACAATGTTCTTGTGTTATGTCATTTATTTTTTTTTTCTAACGTAAAAAAGTAAATATTTATATCACTATTTGATACATTTTTTGTTCATTTTTTCCCCAACTTTTAAATTACTTAAGTTAAATGTGTATTGACGAGAGAACGAGTTCACATGCGCAACATATAATATAAAATGTATTAATATCATTATTATTATTACATTTTAATAAACAAAATATTTAATTTTCAATATGCTAGAAGTAAAATGGTATTAATACGAAATGGATGGCATAGAGAAACATACAGATTGCTTGAAAAAGTTGGAAAGCACCCAACGAAACGTAGTTGTAGTATAATATTAAAGAAAGAGATTGATTTTTCTTTTCTTGGCACCAGACCTCTAAACCCAAATTAACAAAACCATAGAAGAAACACTTGAAGGTCAAAAATAAAATCATAAACACATCTCTGCACAGTATTCAACTAATATCATGAATAATGGTAATAAATGAATAATAAAATAACTGCCCACATTCGATAATATTAAAAGGATATTTTTGGAAGTAAAACCCGAAATAAAAAAATTATCATGGATTTCGTAAAAACTAAACAAAAAGTATAACCTGCAGGCAACATCAGCGCTGTTTCTCCCAAACATATATTTCCTAGCCGAAGGAGCCTCCATTCTGGTACCCGCGTTCATAATTAAAAAGCGAAACAATCTGCAACCTCACAATATACCGAGAACAAAATTATCCTACGAAAAATACACAGAAGTCTATTTGCTCAGGTTTTTTTTAATATAAAATTAGCATTCTGGTATATATTGGTTACGTAATTATTCCTCAGCCTGAAGTCGTTCCATCTGCTAGCATAACCTTATTATTTTATTAATATTTAAGAAATGTTTTCTTTAATTTCGGCCAACGGAAAGCAGAGTTTTCAAGTTTCTCGCGGAAATTCGAAAAAGGAACCCGCGTTTCCAACATAAATATGAAATGACAAGAGAGAAAAGGCGAACGTGAAAAAGCATAGAGAAAATTTCTACGGTTTTATTTTTGCTCCCTCACGGAGAAAGAATTATAATTCACCACCTTAACTCTCTGATTTATTAATGCTTCTGGACGGGTTTCTTAAAGCTGAAAAACTGGTGCATTTAATTTTCTTTTCGTAGCATTATTTGTTTGTTCTTAATAAAATTACGTAATGAAAGCATGCTTCACTGTCTACTGTTTCGTGCAGTAACAAAAATACGAAATACATGAATACAAATACTCTAAAATAATGAACTCAAAATAAGTTCACTCTTTCGCCTTACTGAAAATCGTGTATGTTTATCGTCATGGAATTTTAGCTGCACCTGTTTAACATGAAATTTCGTCAACTTTAGAGCACATCTACCGTATGTGTACCTACTTGTTGCGCAAATTAGACTTAGCTATCGCTTGCTGTAGTTAGGATCTCAAACTATCAAATTACGGATTTATACCATACATTAAACGTAAATGTATATTGATCATAGACCTTTATCCCTATCCCTAGACAACTTCCGTATGAAAAGCGAAGCTACTCAGATATCTGGCGGCTATTTACAGTTTAGGCAAAACGTTGGCTAATTGGACCTTTGTTATATTAGAAGGAAAATTGTTTCGATTATAATCAGTAGCGGATCTACATAAGATAGTGCCCATGGCAAGAATTTACTATGCGCCCTCGTTGAAAGAACTATAACGCTGAAACGAATATAACTCTGGTCAAATTATCAAAACAAAAGTTTTCAGGATATGTGTATTAACTATGACAACTAGTCTAAGAACACAGATAGCGCAGAATCGCGCAAAATGAAACATCACAGAACACTTACTTTTTTTTTATTATACATTTCCATATAAAGTTAAACAAGAATTATCTAATATTGCAAAATAATTGTTTTCGTTTGTAATATTTTACATATTGTGCTACTTATATTGATAATGTAAGCTCCCACAGCTAGAGTCAGTTAAAACTAAACGTGTACCAGGTTCGATTCAGTATCATGGTTAAATGAAAACTCGACGTTTCGCCCACAATCATATAAGGCTCCTTCAGGAGAAGGATATGTGGTAAGCAACACAGCATGGTAACAACATCAGAAGCAAAACTAGTTGAGCAGGAAGTAGTTGATTACGGTAACTGAGTTACCGTGTTAACTGTTGCTTACCACCTTTCCCTCTCCTAAAGAAGCTGCATATGATTGTGGGCGAAACGTCGAGTTTTCGTTTAACCGTAACATGGTCCGAACCCGCGACACGTGTAGTTTTAACATTTTTATTGATCAATTTTTCATGTTAATTGTAAAACTTTGTCGTTCAAAACTGACCTAAAATAAAAAAAATTTTAGTTTCAACAAGTGTATAAAATTTTTTATTAACTTGGTTTCGCTTTGTGGCATTGGCCCAATTGCCTCCTGCCAGTGGTGCCCATCGCATGTATAATATTTTAACACAATTTACGTCGGGTGTTTTTTTTCTCAACTTCTCAACAAGAAGAATGTTGGCGAAAGCGTCTTATTTATTAACATACAGTACTACAGATAACAAAATTGAATTGAATTGAATTGAATTTGACGTACAAGCGCTTGTTTCTGTGTTAGGCTAGATATTTTTCAGACTACCCTGGTATGAAGAAAAGAAGAAGCAAAACAATTTATTATTTCATTAAAAATTTCAAAAATTATGCAGAATAAAGAAATTATTGGAATTATTATTGCAGGACATTCTTATATACTTTGATGCTTCATTTCACGCAACTAACACATCAACAGTGGCCTGGCAACATCATAATAGCAGAAAAGGCATTGGCTGACCTGTCCCGGAAGAACTAATACTAATTTTATGTTCTGTATAAAAGCCAACTTCAGAAAAAGGTAGTTTGAACCCGTTTTTTGTTATTATTGTAATATGCAATTTTTTCTTGTGTAGAGACGATATTTACTATACGGAGTAACTGATCTCCTACATGACTAGCACTTTTAGTTTTAGAAAAGAATTGAATTGTTGGAGTCACATTATTTAATTTCTTTTACCTATTTTTTAAGATAATTTAGTCAAAAGATGCACTAAATAAATTTGATATGAACATTTTTACGTATGTGGTCTACATAAAACTAATATTTGCATCGTTTTGATCGTTTTCTAAACTTTTCCATCCATTGCTGTTTGCATTCAACTCTAAACCAAATTAGGTACGTAGATTCTTAATTTGTGAAAGCTTATTTTACATAACAAAAAGAAACCTTTATGCACTACAGCTCAGTTTTGTAAAGAACTGTGCTATTTCAGTGCATAGAATCAAAAATAATTTTCATAAAATAGCATAGGATAATTAATTAAGTACGATATTTCAACTCATTAGATAACCTCATCATCAATCAAGTGAACCGCTTAACCTGAGAACACTGCTTCCTCCTTCTTTACGCTTAATTTTCTTCCGCGAACGAAATTTTCCCCGTTGAAAGATGAGCCTATTCGAAAATCGATAGCCGTTTAAAGACTACCCTGCGAAACTACACATCGATTATCTAAACGGGTTTTAATTATTAAATTTCTGTGTTGCAGAACCACAGAACGCTAATCCATCTATTACGTTTAATAAAGACCGGTACCAGTTCAGAGAGATCCTGGAGGCGAACTGTACAAGCGCACCCTCGCGGCCACCACCCCATATAACGTGGTTCATAAACGACAACAAGGTAAGGGGCGAAATTTTAAAAATAGAATTAAGACATTTTTTGTAACTTAAAATTACAGTTGATATTAATTTTGGTGAATGAAACGCAGTGCTCTGCAAAAACCAAAATACACAGGCTTTTCCATGAAATACGTTAACTAGAAGTTTTGGTAGTGTTTAGAAATATTTTTTGAAATTTGTAACAATTTTATAACTTCTTAGTTCCTTTTAGTTTTATTGTTTGCTTAACTTTGATTTTAATGTAGCACATTGTGACTCACTTCTCCTTCCTGAAGACTCGTATCACCCATCACATAATTTTCCTTTAAAGGGTTGTTCAGCATCCCCGCTTTACTAATGTCGATAACTTCCCATGCGATTTCTGGCGAGCAGGTTATGTTTCACTTTACGAGCCGTTGCCACGTTGCGACTGAGCACCCCTGGAAAATCCTAATGATGTTTATCTGGCCTTACATAGCCTCGTTCCTACATATACTCTTTAAAGGTTTCCATCTAACCAGAAATTTTCTCCGTAGTTTAGTAACTCGATTAAGAACACTTCTTCCGATCTTTGGAGGTTTAGACGCTCTGTAATAAAATCTACTAGAATACCTAATAGACTCTATAATGAAGACTATACATTTAAATTTATTGTATTTATTATACCATCAAGCGACTATACAGGTACTATTATGGTTGTAACTGCACTAGCTGATCTATTTTCAAAAACTTAAGATCCTCTTAATGCTGCTAATATTGCTGATTAAGCGATCGCATTTGGTTTGTAAATGAAATACTGAAAACACGTATGAAGTGTATCCCCGTTTATCGTTTAAATCAAATAAAAGTCATAAGTAAATATTAAATCATTGCGCATCCAAATGAAAAATTGACCGAAAATTGCGAACGTAAGATATGGCAATAAAATATTTATAGCGCGACCTATATCTGATCAGCTTTCTGCCCCCATACGTTCCAACTTGAAACTAGGCGTTTGTTCCCCGAAAGAAGCGCCATCCTTTTTGCTTCCATTCTCAGCCGCCAGGGCGCTCTCCTGTGCAAATAAAATATTACTGTTTGCCGTCTGTATAGCTCTAAAATTTATGGTCCGATGCAAATACCTATACACATTTTACCAAACCATACTCCGAAAATAAAATTAGTATCGGACGCGCGCGTTTCCTTTTTTTCAATATTTTCTTTTCGGAATGAACGTAGGGGAAAATAGAAAATTTAATTTATCGACAGCTTTTAGTTATATATTTTTATTCAATTTACTTACGCGGAAAATCCATTTATATTTATTATTGTTTTAAAATTATCGATACCCCGATGAATAACCGCTTATAACCGTCCTGTCATTTTTAACGGATTCGGCCCCAATACTAAGTGCAGCGGTAGCGTATGTATGCATCTCCCTGTAATTAAATTTGGCACAATATTTCAGTTTTCAGTATTTTTCTAGTTATTAGAAGTAATTATATGTGTTTAGTTTACACATTTTTCAAACCTTTATTAAGCTGAGTCCGCACTTCGTGGGCCTCGCAAAGTCTGGACTGGCGTCGGGCGAGCCATCAGTCGGTTTTTAGTTAGGTATCAAAGATACCTCAGGCTGTTTGCTTCGCCTAGTTTGAACCACGTTGCCTCGCTGGCTTATGTTACCTTTTGCTAAGTTGATTCACCTCTCCCACATGCCTCGCTATTCATTCAACAAAGACCGAGGCAGCTAATCAAATTTGTATTAGATAGCTTATGTCGGGATCTTCGAGGATTTTAAGATGCCCTATAAGATCGTCCTCATAATCTCTTCATTCTACCAACAGCGAGGACGCTTACTATACCCTGTTTCTGAATGTCGATGTGCAAGCAGCGTTATTCCCGGCAGGATTTCAGAAGCTGCTTTGGAATAGGTACCTATCACATATAATGTTGACTGACTTGCTTTTGATCACCAAACCAAACAAGTGTGGGTGATCACGGCTCTGACTATTTCCGCATACGACAAAAGAAAACCATTTAAGGCGTAAGACCCAGTTTTCTTCATTCTGAAAGTATTAACTTTCTCCTTGCATGGAGGATGATTTGAGGCACATCTTTATAAAAACGACGATTGTAATCTTTTGTGGGTTTATGATTTTATTGTCAAGAGTTCCGTGCATAGATTGCGGTATGATATTCTAACATTTATAGACAAAAGCCCATTTAAATAAGAACCACCGATCAAAAAATTACATCAAATTGAAAGAAAAATTGAGGGTCACTACTTGTAGCTTTGTGCGAATGAAACTGACTATAGGTTAGGTCGTTGTGCAATAACTGTTGGTATGTTGCATCCCACTGTTGAATATGCATCGTATTTAACTTCAACAAAAATTAGTGACGAGGTAAATATAGAGTAGTATATTGGCAAAATTATCAAAGAAAGTAGAAAATCTGCTTGGCACAAACGGTACATATCCGAAACAATACTGTTATTTGTTTTCTTAAGCTTCGCAAAAGAGAATATCTAAATCTTCAGCATATAATATCGCACCACATTTATCACTTTGTACGAAACCAATTTTCAAGTGCGGATAAATTTATATCCTCATTAAATTTTTTCGAAAAGCACCTGGTCCCACCTGCTACGATAGGGAACTTGGATAGAAGCAAGTACCTTTCATCATAGTCATTTTCAGTTATTGAGGGATTATATTACAATTATCCGAGGATACTATTAGCATTATTGAATCAAAATTTATTTGATGAATTATAGAAATGTTAATAACTTGCCAACAACAATTAAAAATATTCAACTATCAGCGGCATTGGCTTTATTGGATTGATTTATTAATCAACTAAAAACTATTAAGGTGCTTTACACCACTAAAAATATGCAATTTGGCACATCACCATTCTTACACTAAATTGGTCTATAAACCCACAAAGTTTCATTTAAAGTGGTGAGTATTATTTACCGGTATTTAATTGTAAAATACACAAACCAAAAAATAGTATGAGACCCGTTGCCTCCGATATCAATAATCTAAGTTACATATTTTTCAGATGGTTGTCTTGCAAATTTAATAACTTACCAGTACAGATTCCTGGTTTACAATTGAAAATTCATGTGCATTCGCTAAGAGAATTAGGCACAATGAACTTACTGATAACGAAATCTTAGTCTTGTTTGGTGTAGTTGCTAGCTTAAAGCTTTTGATCAATGAAATTGTTAGTATAGTATATTTCTCAACATTTTTTCAATAAAGTTTTTATTGCTAACCTTTATTGAAAAATGGATTGACTCAGTTTTACGCCTGGAAGTAAAGTAACTGAATGATGTCCAGATTTCAGCCCGTGGTAACACATCAAACTCTTACTCACCTTTTAAAAATCCTCAATAAAATCTAACAACAAATATTAAGGTTTCTCCTTTCTAATTTACTTGTAAATCTCTTGCTATGAAAAGCTATGAAATAGACGAAATAACCCGGAGTAAAAAGGGACGGACTAATATAAAGAAAGATATGGATTTCTCATACCTACCCATAGAAAATACTATATATTGATGTTTTCAAAAGCATGCGACGACGCAAACAGGCCTGCTCCGTCTACAGATGAACGAAGAGCACTACGAAATATTTGGTGCCTGTATAATACAAGTGACAGAACGTGACGAGAAACCGTTATAGCTTCTGACAGCGAAAGGCGGACTCGCAAAAGAAAAACTGAATACAACATATAAAAACGTAACGTAAACAAGAAGTAATAATAAAACTTATTCCAACCTCGCATCATTTCGTATTAGGGTATTGCTTTCTATTCAGAAAGAAGGTTCTTTCCTGTTTGAGTGACAAGAACCAGAACCGTGACTGGCTATTTTATATATGTATTACTTCCATCTTACATGATATGACAATTTTATCGATAAGATTATTTTTTGGGAAATATCAGAGATCAAAATATAAACATTTTCTAAAATGAAAATCACAGTTAAATTTAATATGCTATAATATGCAGGATAATATCAGTTCAGTTTTGCTGCTGAAGATGATAGCTTAGCTATTGAAACGTGCGTACAGTTTCAGTGAAGTGTTTGTGGTAAGGGGTAATAGTGAAGTATTTCAATATGCAGGATGCTTCAACTTCAAATTCCTAGAAATTATTGCATCTCTTCATAAATTCCAGCTCCCTTGAATCATTATTATATCATGCTATCACCAACCATGGAGTAAAACATTATCTATAGGCGCGTGGGACCCAACTTCCATGGTAAATTAGTCTAAGTAACATTAGCAGGTAAGACAATGCCCACTGTTGGGAAGAATGCCGGTATAATCTCACAGCTCATGCATAAAACGTTAAAGATGAAGACGTATAGTACAAGTAAGAGAACGGCTTAATAGCATCGACCACGTTCTTAGGAGTAACTTTGTATCTTAAATTTCAGAACCTTCAAAAAATAACCAGCAAATTTTAAAAGGTTCATTGAACAAGGCTCACTCAAGGAGAAACTTACAACAACAACATGTCTAGCAACAGGACATGATTGTTTGAGAGTCTGAACAAGATGGGGATCTACAAAGACAACAGCCTCTCACCTTATTTTCGAATGTGCTGTATTGAGTCAGCGGAAATTCGTGCAAAGCACAATTGAACTACTAACAGAGAAAGGTTCATTACAAGGGAACTAACCTGTTTAACTAAAACTGGAACCAAAGCAAGGTTAATACAATTGGTCCATTGACTCTGCAGTGTTAAGGATAGAAGACTTTACCTACTTGCGATTATATCAACCAATCAACTCTTAGAAATAAACAGAAGTGATGGAGTGACAAATCCAAATTCATTTTTCTGTAAAACCTGGGCGTTGTTCCCTTCTGTTCGGGCCACCTCTATCATCTTCCTGGTTTACTATTGTGTATTGCTTGTTATAAGCGCTTACATCAATGGCATTTAAATTTAAAATGGGATCTTTCTGATATAGTTTACAAAAAATAAAGCTGTAAGCTTCGGATAATAAATAGCATGTTTCATTGTTGTAGACTGTTTCATTTTACCTTTCCTATATCCATTCCATGATCTATAATCATTTGAAATACGTCAGTCAGCTCCGCGTTACCCTGTATTATCCATACCTAGAGGCCAGTATTATACCAGTGGAAGCCTTGTAAATACTGTTGATCGAATCAGTTATAAACATGCCCAAGGCCATTACAGTAGTATAATAGAGAAATATGAAAAACTAGACTTTAAGAAAAAGATACAACCAGAGCTCGATACCAAGAAGACTATTACAAACTTCTCCATCAGCCTTCAACGAAATTTCGAGTACATTAGTGTAATCGATTTTTGGTTTTTGCCAGGAGCGTACGTATCCTGTAACTTTCTGAATTCTGAAATATTGAAAGTGAAGAAAATTTTTAAAATGTCTATTTATTTTGAACAAATCCAAATACAATATTAAAATAAAAAGCGTGAGTCGAGCTAATCGAAGCGGAAACAAAACATTTAATTACTTAATTAACACAATTTTCGTTAATTCGGTAACTGAATTGAAAACTTAACGACGATTCGATTACAAGGGTACAGCAAAACCACGTACGAGCGCAATTGGTATTTATACAAATCAGAACCGAACTGCCATGGACTTATTTGGCTTTAACATTATTATGTTTATTGGAGATATATTGTATCATTTATTGGCTATCGAAAGTTTTAAAAGTATTTTTAAATTGAAATACATTTGGTACACTAACAGAGAATGCGTCAATATGATAAAATTTTGGGCATTTGTAATGATAACGCCCGTGTTGCCAAGCATTTGTACAGAGAACGGTTTCTAAACCATCGTCATCCAAATTACAAAACAATCCTAAATGTAGAAACATTTGCTGTGGAAACAGATGTTTTGCTGCAAATCGCGTATACCGGTCGATCTCGAAAATTTACATGGCAGCAGGAGGAACAGTTATTGAGTTCACACACAATCCTCTGTTCATAAATACCTTCCACTATCCATACCACCTGTAGCCTGTTCAAACGCTATGACCTACTGAGAATAAATTTTTGCACATGGGTGTTTCCACAATGTTTTGTTTACCGACGAAGTTCATTTCAACCAACAATTACCATAATTTTCATTATTGATCACGTTGATCTGTGAATGTTTATGTAGGTGTTTCAAGAGAAAGAATCATGGGTCCATATTTTTTTCCGAGGTTACTGAATGGAGAAAATTACAGTAATTTTTGCGAGAACACTTTGCCAGTCCTGGTAGAAGATACTCTATTACAACAACGTGCAACAATGGTTTTCCAACACGATGGGGCGCCTGCACATTTTACATTACAAGCCCGAAAAATTTTGAACCGCCTTTTACCTAATAAATGCATTGGTTGGAGTAAACCATTAGCGGGTGACCACGCTATTGGGCTCCCGACGTAATTCCAATAGATTTTTGGCTTTTCGGGGATACATAAAAGAAAAGGTTTATCTTACTGTGCCTGCCGGAGTGGCGGAAATAATGCCCGGATTCACGAAGGAATAGCAGAAATAAATGAGAATAATTTCAATTCTGTCCCTAGAAATTTCAGCCATAGACTAGCCATTCGGTCACCGGTTGATGATGAGGACCATTCGTGTCCTCGAAACGGCCGTCCCGGACTAATTATTATATTACTATATAATAAATTAAACTTGTGTGGTGCGGAGGGTGCCGATACTTATGTGTTGTTTGCCATAGATTATGCATTAACGGAAATGGTAAAAATTTTGAGGGTTAGTGAAGGAATTAGATGTTTTGTTTCCGTTTCAAGTTTCAAGTTTTCTTGTAATAAATAACTAAATCTTCTTAATAAAAAGTAAATTAAATTTTTTCTATGTCAAAACAAATCCTCGATTTCCAACTAATACCGATGAAGAAAATACATTGAAAAAAATATACAGTGTTTGACGTTTTCGAATCACACTTTAGATGTTGAACCGCTACGTAGATGCGAACAACTTTTTCGCCAACATTTGTTCATATTTGGTCAAATAATGAAATTTTTCGACATTTGAAATTTTTAAATCATTGTATTGAGGGGAATACGATGGGTCATATATTTTGGAACATTTTTTGCCTTACAATAAAGCACAGACAAACACAGTACTTTAAAACTAAAGAAATAAAAATAGTTCCAATATGGTGGAGACCCTTTGGCGGACGCTGTACATAAGGAAAACTTTTTAACTCTTTTATTCTCCTAACGTTTCTGTGGTTATAACAAAATCAACAAAAGAATATGTTCGAGAGAGTTCGCCTGGCTAATTATCGCTGTCCATTATTCATTCAGTAGCATTTTAAAAGCACCCGAGAATACTGCTCTATTCCCGTTCGCAAGTTGGCCTTCGGCATTTTAATGGACATCTTACTCGTCTATAATCCGTTTTGGGATAAAAAAACAGTTTGACGACAGCGAGCGGCCGCCATTTAGGCGGTAATTACAAGCAAAAATGTGCGAATATCTGATCTTCTATGAAAATCCTTGCCTACACCAGACGTACATTATTTCGTGAAGGACGTGGCAGGTGAGCTTTCGTAAATTTTAGCGGAAAATAATACCAAGGATGCGAAATTTGTGCGCGCGTGATACGTTATTAATGGTCGTTAATATAGAAGCTGAAGGGGAAGTTCTTTTTATCATAAAAGATGCGTGTCAAATGCTAATAATGGATAATTACATAATTACATACAATCATTTACTTAAAGCACGTACTTCTTTATGAAATTACGTTAAATTAGCAAATAACCATGCCTTGTCCTCCTATGCATTGATAAAAGATTAATTAATGAGAAGTTTTACTCGAAAAAGAGTTTTCATTCGATTTAATGTTCTCTTGTCTGAATTAAATAAGCATTAAAAAGAGTTATTTTTAATTTTACTTCAACAAGAGGAAAGCTTAACTAAATATAGAACATGTGTAGCAATATAGTAAGGTCTTAATACCAATAGTGTTGTTTATTGCTCCTACAGTCTGTCCATAAGAATATGTGTAATAGGTAACGACGGTTAAGCCCCGGTGCACTACATCACATTCGGGTCCTTTCTTGGTGGGTTTTAAGCAGCGATGTTATGTAGTAAATGTTATTTACTACAAGTTTATTTTACTAAACATTATCTACTTAGCGTAGATATGAGATTACGCTACAGCGAGTACAAAATTGAAAAAGAAAATTAGTGGACATTGTTAATAAAATATGGCGGTGACGTTGTAATTCATTGAAAGCTAGATACAATTCATACCTCATGTGCGTCCCCCTGCGGCATACTTGTTCTTGTATGCACAAACCCCTTAATATTCCACTAATTTTGGACTGGGCTCTAATGATGCATAATAAGGTAGATACATGCATTAGAATCTCGAATGCAAATTTCTTTTAAGTTAAGTTAAGTTATTAAGCACCCACTAGGAAAAAGGAAATAAAACTAATTGCTTGGTGTAATCTCGACGATAAAAATCCTATAGCTCCTCGCAAAAATTTGTACACTAACACTTAAGTTTTACTTTTATATGTCACTACACATATACCTGCATTTTTATGATCCCACTTAATTGTGCGATCTCACAGAGCAAATGTAATTTGGTGTTATAAGATCTTCCCACTTCAACGTAATAAAGAAATAATGCTCTCCATATAATTCATCCCTTTGTGTAAAACCATGAACGAGGGAGAAGGTAATTTTTCAAGAAAATCTCTTTTTATTCCGCTGGAGAAATTTAAAATTAAGAGCTTCACTTTCAACTCTAACGCCGCGTTGAATTTATATACGGACAGTTATCGTTGTAATAGGAATCTCTTTTGTATAGAATGGCACAAAAAGTGCTGGAATTAGAACAATGTGTAGTAATAATATTTTTGAAATTGTTTATTTATCGTCCTCAACTGCGAAGTACTACTTTACATTTTGTATTCTAGATCAAGCTTATAAACCCTTTGAATTTTAAACGATTCAAAGGGCTTTCAGATAAGAAACAATAATATAGCAAATAGCTTCGAACGTAATAAAAGCATTAAATTATTCTTTCTGCTTCCTTTTTCAATTATCACATATAACCTCAATTATTGTATTTAAATATAACACAGAATAAGTATTTTCTACAAGAAGCTTATACTGTGGCTTATATTCTAAGACAAAAAAAGTGAGCTTAAAGGTTACCGCTACTACTTATAAAGTAGAAAGTAGGAAGTACCATTGTGAGTTGAGGCCAAAAGTTTGTTAGATATCTATAATTATAAATTACCCAGCGCCTCCACCAAATAAGCCACGTACCTAATGACTGGGAGTGTTGAAAGAACATTCTTTAATATTTGCTTGAAATACATGACTTCTTAGTTATGTAAATGATAAAACTATTCTTTATTACTAACTCCTCAGACTATTTATGTACAACCTCTTACCACTTACTCTCTTTACTAACTTATTCACTACTGCGCTGTCCCAACATCTACCTTCTACACTATTAATGGATGTCAATCAATCAATAGTGCACGCGTTGTCCTACTTGATAAATTTATCATTTTCTCTCGCTGTGTTCCCTGAAAGATTGAAACCTTCATAGATTACATTAATCCGATAACCGATATTTATGATGAAAGTCGTTCTGACAGACCCCAGGATGTGGAACGTGTTATAAAATCGTTGTTCTTGATTAATTCCTTGTCAGTCCTCATTCGCTAAAATTTTATCAGGGGGGATCCGTGGAGTTGGCTCCCGCACTTTCGATTGTTTTAAATTTTTAAACGTCTACGTTTTATGCTCGCTTTGTACTGATTTCAATTTTAAAAAAATCTAAAGTGTAAGAACCAACTTCAGGGACCCTTATCATGGGCAGCTTCTCTTCACGGAATCTTATACGTAATGCCTCAGTAATTACACTAAAAAAAAATGAATTGTTGTTAATGTTCATTGGCTTAGTTTTGTCAAAGCAACAAAAAAAATTATTATATTAACTAATAAATTCATTAGAGCAATGAATTGCATTTATCAAATTGAAACCTGCTTATCGACATAATAATTCCTGTAATTAGCTTAATAGGCTTTACGGGTTTTTCACTAGACATTAATTCTAAACTAGACATTAATTCTTTATATCAATAAACCCGCCTACTATACAAAGTGTAAATATGAAAATACGTGCTCATCGATGCAATAAACAACCACTTATTAGAATCATAAGCTCGTTCGTTGGACCAATTTTTATTGCACTAACGTTTTTTTATTGTACCTTTTACGTTCAGTATAACTGAAATCAAAAGATGCAGAACACAACTATAAATTAATTCTCAACCACGCAAAGGGTATTTAATAATAAATGTGCGTGGCACTATAAATTCATTGTGAAATATTAAATTAATTATCCACTCGAAACTGTAATAAATCATCCTTTTTTTAGTTTATGCGCAAAATAAAAGAACAGATGTCATACAAAAGACAAACAAAGTGAATTTAGGTCAAGTCGACGACGCAAAAACTTTATGACAGATTAAAAGCTTCAAAACAACCGTAATCCATTATTAATCGTTACAAAAACCAAACCACCATCTAGCGAACGGATAAGCGCAAGAGAGACAAAAGAAAACGTAAACAGAAAGAAAACTGAAATGAAGAAAATTAGTTTTGTGTACGGCAGACGCTGATAAATTCTCGGAAAATGTCAATAATATCTTTGCTCTGTGCAAGGGAATTTTTCATCCGAAAGTCTGAGAAGGCATCCCTCCACATTTAGCTAGTCGATTCGCCTTTTTATCAGCTGGCCTTTAATTGATACTCAAACGGAACGAAGACCGCAAATTAAACACGTAGAACACTAACATGAGATTTAAGGGTGCCTGTTGCAAATTAATCGCTTTAATTGGACGCTTTTCGGATCTTGTTGTGCGGCAACGACTGCTGCGATGCTGCCCTTTTTGCTTTTGTTTTGTCTTCCAAAACTTCGGATCGTTAATTTAGGAAAGCCTCTTTGATTGTAGAGCAATTAAACTCTATTTCTTTATAAATGTTCGAAACGTAGTCGTAGTAAATTAGCAACCACCCGTTCGAAAATGTTGACTAATTTTAATGTTCCTCTAATTACGTATTGCAACATAACAAAAGGAAACAATCTTCTCCAATTAGAAAACAAATATTAACTATAATTGAATTACTTTGTCACTTGAAAATAACGCCATGATGAAGGGAAACCACCAATTCGATCTAGTCGGATGTTATTTTTCATTCACATCAAAATTTTAATAGCTTACATAACAGGATTTTCGAATAGGCGTCATTTAAAAAGGGGAAAGCATTTTGCTAGTAACAAAAAGCAAAAATTCATGTTGTTTCCTTTGAATCAAATGTTTGCAATGCCATTCGGCAGCATATTGACAATAAGCAAATACATGGACTCATTCGTTTTATATATTTTTTATACATGCACTCGACTCATTTCATACTAGGATATTGAATATGTGCTCCAGTAATCCAATAAGTACTGCTCCATTTACGCAAAATGGGGCTTCATTCGAAAAGAAACTTTGGTGAATGAAGCGTGGATTACGATTGCATAAATCCTACATAATATCACAAAACTGTATTCGATCAGTTTCACCTTCATTGAGTTCTTGCAGCAGTTGTACTTTGTAAGGATGATGCTTTTATGTTTTTAATATACGTAACACTATTCATTGGGAAACTTCATTTTGCTGTGTCAAACGAAGTACATCATGAGGATTCTCACCCGCACTTAACAAAATTTCAAGTTTCACATCTTTGTTCATTTTCTTAGGACGTCTTGTTCGAAATATATTTGACATCCCCAGTTTCTTTAAGTTTCCTCTGGCTGATATTTCTAGCTGGTTACATAGACTCGGTCTCACGAAAGCTACGAAAGTCTATAATCCATGCTAGTTAACTTTCAAAAAAATTTAGCATTAAGAATAACGAGTTTTCACTGACATATGACTCTGTATTTTAAAAAAACTGTAAAAACTTATCTTTAGTTTTTGGCAGGCTTTATGTTAGTAGTACACACGGGCAGCGTCTTTGCTATTCGTTATGATGTATTGAAATTTTACATTTAAGGAAAATGCCAATGACGTAATTACTTGAAAACAAGAGTTTGTTGAGTGTTTCCTCGTTTTGAAAGACATTGTATACTTTGTTGTTCTCTGTTGGTCTCTTTCTTCTTTAAAAACACATATATGTCTAACGCATTTATGTTTTTCGTCGTTGTTCAAGTTTTGTAATTGTTGGTCGTACTGCTTTTTGCACTACTTCTGCTTTACTTTTTCGAGGTATCCCTTTTCATCCTAATAATGTTGCTTATTATGTTGTATATTATTCCTGCTTTCCGCATTATCTTCATTGCTATTCCTCCATTATTTTCTATAGTACTTGTAGCTATCTGCTTGTTGAATTGCATTTCCATATAGTTTAAATATTATCATGAGTCTCGTCTTTTCTATAATCATTTTACAAATGCTAAGGTACCGGCACACTTCGCGCTACACAAATTATTTAATTAATTCGGAACAGTTGTTTCGAGAATTCGTGGATCCCTATTGTCAATCAAACGGCTGAAGGGTGCGAGAATATATTATCGCCTTTGTACCCTAAAACATGCAAAACTAAAAATCAATTAGAGATGAGTGCCTAACTGGGCCCTTTTTCCCTGTTTAAAAGATTTGCATTCTTTGCCTAATAAATGGTCTCGTAGCGTTTAATTCCCGCAAGCTGCGTTCTTAATTAATTTGAGGTTTTCTAATATAATACTATGTCCGATTTCGCTTATGTGTTTAGAATATTTTCTGAAATGTCTAAACCAACGTTTATCAAAGTTGGTTCCACAGAATCCTAGGATTCAATTGTAGTTTCGCAAGCATTCCGTAAGAAAGACAATTTTAAAATAGAACTCGTCACTTTGTAATTTTCATTTGACCTCTAAGTGATGAACGCACTTAAGGAGTAGGAACGGAGATCCACTTGCATAATACAGACGCCAGAATACATTTGCCTATTGTAAAAATTGTTGAGCGGCAACAGCGAGTCTAGTCTAGTCCTTTTACTTGATTGGTACCTAGATCCTATCAAGCTTAAGCCTTTCAAAAACATGTCATCAGTAGCCGTAACAACTTTTCCACAAAAATTGGGTGTTTCAAATTTAACATCTCCGGATTTCTTAGGTAAAAACATTTGAAAGCTGATATTAATTTAAACTAGAAAACAGGAAACAAGTTACCAAGCATTTTTGTTCTGAACAATTTTTGTACGGGTGATATTTAGAAACACTATGGGCTACTTTTCTATTGCTCTCTATAATGTTTATTTTTATTAAAATAACTGTTTTTATGCCAGACTAAACAAATACCATGTTTAAAACACGTCAGAAAATGCCTAGAAACGAGAGCCAAAAATGTTAAATTACGCAAGAAAAAAAGCCTGAAAATGTTCCATCGCCAAAAAAGTTTGATAACAGTGGGTCCAAACTGTACAGAACTTAAATCTATCTATCCTCCATACCAAACTCTACAGGGATAAAGAATACCTTCACGACATTGTTTTGTTTATTTATTAATTATGAGTTGTTTTAATTGAAAAGTTTCTAGTACTTACAACTTTCCCAATTTCGAAAAGTTTTTAATACAAAAGAGAAGATTTAAAAGAACAACGTATTGAAGTTATCTGACGGGGTTACTCGCGTATCTCTTTATCTCATCATCCCTTTATACCAACTATTTCAACGAACTTATATCAATCCCATTCTGAACTGAGATATTAAAATCTTTGCGCGAACATTGCCCGAGGGACCGCCTATCCTATCCATATGAATACGTCACACCTAAATATAATAAAGCTTTTATTACTGCAGGCCCCTGACGACCTGACAAAGAGTTTCTCCAACGGTATAGTACACGGCCACGGGTATTTCGAACAAAAGGCATCGTCGACAAAGCAACTTTCCATTGAAGTCTCGGAACTGCACGTGGGTGAGGGCGGAGAACTTTGGTTGACCTGCATGTCCACGATTCCCGGTTACATAAACGATAACGAAGACTATGCGGATATAAGGAAACATTCAGTCAAGCGTAAGTTATAAACATGTTGAAGACGTCGTTCTAAGGATTAAAGCCCATTGTATGTGAAGTCTAAAGTTTGCGGACATATTATATCTATACTTAGTGTAGAACGTAGCTCCTTTACTGCTTAGAATTGCTGACAGTGCCAGTTACATCCTCACCAGAATATCACTTTAACAACCCATTCCTCACACACAAAATGGGTATAAACGAAATATTCGGTGAACAAATGTCTATAAAGCCAAGTTTCCTACAATACAACAGCATACAGTGTCTCTACTCGGGAATTATAAAATTACACCTATTGTGTAAATAGTATAAAGCTAAAATTTTCTAATAACTTAGTAGATGTCATGGAGCATCTTTCAAACATATTTCCGCATACAGTTGATGATCGATACGGAACGAACCAGTCACTTTTGTTATTTCAAATGAAATGCTCTGCATACTATTACGCTCTTGGCTTTTCTATCTAAAAAAGAACCAAGATTTGTACGAGTCGACGTATTCTAAGCCTAACATAGAAATAGAGCCTGTCTCTTTACCATTTTTCAATATAATCTCCTTTTATTTAAATATACCTTTTAAGTCGTTTAAATAATGCTTCAATACCACTATAAAAATGATGATGATATGACGTTTACCCATAAAACTCTGCAGCTTCATTACCCAATCTCTGGTTGGTAGCATAGTAACGAGCGTGGAGGAGACAAATATACATAGGGAAGAAGGCAGCGTTTTGCTGCGCCGACCGCATCCTGTCCGGATGAGGAACCTTACCTGGACTCTAAATCCTGGAGCTAGCCGTCGTTGCTTGACTCAATCTCAGGTTTCTGGGTAACGAACATTCCAGGAGGCACGATTTGTATAGGGGTTTGGCATGGCCACCCCCTATGTATACGCTTAAATCACCAGCGGGCCAATTGTACATCACGGTCGGGTCCGTTTCCGTCGTTGGTCGACAGTTGCCAGTAGTCGGCAGCCTAGTCCCCGAGAGACCGATAGTTGTCGCACTTGGGCGACCTAGGGTCCATCAGACCAATAGTTATCGCCTTGCGCGACCTAAACCCCAGTGGGCAAGATCTGAATGAGATTCCGAGAGATCGGTACCCACCATTATCCATCAAGGGTTGAGAAGGGAACTTCTCTAACTGTATACATCGACGGGTCAGCAGCCGTCAGTGATAGCTTGCCTAAACTAGCGTAATTCAACGCAATATATTGCGTTATATCTTACGTTCCCTCGCCCTCGCTATCCCAAAAAATTGTAACCATCACCTTCTTGTGCTATTTATCATATTAGTTTCCTTAAACATTTCGAAGCGACTCCATCGACAAGGAATCGAACCATTATCTCATCCCTAGTCATTATTTGGTTAATGGTCACATTATTATCTCGTACAGCTTAAGAAACTTTCGGTTACATTCGATATATTGTTTCTTCTGAACCGAGCTGAGTAATTTAAGACCCACTTTGCGCTTCTTCTGTCATACCCAAATGTTCGTGCAGGATCTTCAAAATACTAGTTTTTGAAATGCCTGTTTGATTCCCTCTCTCCTTGGCCTGCAGCCGTCGATTACTCAACACGACTTCCTCGACCAATTTGATGTTTTCTAGTGTCACTACAGTAGTGAACCCTCTTTCGTTTGGATTATCTTCAAGAGATTCTCTATCCTAATGAAAGAATTTTGGCCAACGTTTAATTGTGGCATACGATGGTGCAAAGTTTTTGCAAGCCGTGTCTATTCGCTGTTTGATTTCGGGCGGAGCTTTTCCTTCCAAGGTGAGAAATTTTATCACTGCACGGAGTTTAATTTTGGATATTTTGAAAACTTACCATACACCGCTCAACTTCTGATCGTCTTGCTTAACTGAGCAATGACTATAAGTTGCCAAATTATTATTTGAATCTTAACTAAAGACATCTGTCAAGTTGTTGCGTTTGCTTTTGATCACTCGCTTACTAAATACCTATGACTTAGAATACATGGTCCGCGGCTCGTATGTGTATTGTTAATAGATTTCGAAATACATACTCATAATTTTGTCCAACTAAATTTGATCCTTCAAAAAGTCCAAATTGCAATTGCATTCCACTAAATTTTTACGCCATTACTTGCCTTTATTTATACATAGTGTAAGAACGCCTTTGAAATTCAGTATTAAACACAAAACTTTGTCATAGCACCATATATTCTTTCCGTGCTCACAGTGTATTTCAAAGATAAAGAGATATTTACAGTTAAGCTTGCATGTAGATACCACATCCAAGTGGTTTCTAATGTCAGCGTTTGATACTCTGAATCCACAATTTAAGATCGGCAAAGTCAGTGTTTTGTTTACTACTAGCATGGTTCTAAATAATATTTACACTAGAAACGTTTTAGATCCAATATCCAAATGCGAAATTCTATAAATATCTCCCTTGTTTTGAATATTAACCATATGCATTATATATGTATATGTATATTGTGTAGGTGTGTAACTAAATATGAATTTTCTGAACGATGGATACAAAAAAATTATCTATCTAAAAAATTACCTCACCGCTATCTGAATTTATCAGCATTTGGTGTTCACTTCTGAACACTCTGTATACTTTGAAAGCATCCAGATGCTACGTCTAAATAAAGGCAGATATTTCCGAGAAAATAACGATTTCTATAAATTAAGATAAGATATGAAAACCCTAACAACTCTGAAACACTTGCTTTTAAGAGTGCAGTTTAACTAGTGCCTTATTATTACATTCTGCTTTAGAATGTAAGGAGGATTCCAAAAATGTCTTAATATACTCCATTAAAAAAATACAACTTTTACCAGGTGTGTCGGTAATTCCTTTCCGGTTTTTCCGGCAGAT
>LR737383.1:20395525-20419693 GCA_902655005.2 Marronus borbonicus | reverse complement strand
TAGCGAAAAAACCGGAAAAGAATTACCGACACACCTGGTAATAGTTTCGAATTTATGAGATACTTTGTAAGCTTCAATATGATTTAAAAACATGATCACAATCAGACCCTGTAACAAGAAGAAAACTGTTTTAAAAAATCTTCATTCATAAAAAGACAACCTTCCGAGCCGGCGGAACAGCCTGCATACAAAAATTTAATAAACTGAACTCAAATAGACTCACACTTGTTACTCAATTAGACCCTCGCCCTTAGTCACATTGCTTTAGTCTGAAAAATAGCTAATAAGGGATTATCCCAAACCCGAAAATTCGAAAAACATTATTATAAAACTTTGGGAACACGTATAACACATATGGGTATGTATTACGCAGTTTTTCTGCTAGTATTTACTCTGAGTGAGTCAAATTAACTTTTCAAATGTTGACATTTTTCCCTCTAATGGTAAGAGCAGAGCAAAAGTTTTGGGGCAAAAATTATTTGTTATAATGAACTTTATGAATTCGGCCAAGAAGAATGTCCAAATTTGAAAAACTAGTTTCACCCTCTCAGAGTGAATATTAGCAAAAAAATTAAATTGCGTAATACATACTTATATATGCTCTGTTGTGTTCCCAAAATGTCATGATTTTTTGAATTTTCGGGTTCGGTATCATTCCCCCTATTGTTTGACATTGAATGCTGTACTTCAATTGTTTGGTGCTAATATCGTTCTCTTTATAACTGCTACAGATATTCCATATGTATCCAACTTTCTTCACATATGCATTATAATCTGTATTAGTGTTACCGTTCCTAAAGTGAACTTTGTTACAGTTGACATTGAAACACCTGAAGAACCGGAAGAACTGACGATGCCAAGCAGAGGAACGACGTGGCGATCGGCTATAATAACCATGTGGTCGGTTTTTATAATCGCAGCCAATACGCTATTTTAACCTTGCTATCTTCAAGCAGATCTTTATATAATTGTTTTATATGTTGCATGTATTATATGTTAAATGTTAAACGATATAAACAGTGATCATGCAGAAAGAGAAGAATCGCAATCGCAAGCTGAATTACAGATTGCGACGAGATATAATCACGTATGTATACAAATAATCGGATGCAAAATGTACGTCTCACCAAATTTATGACCGACTCGAACACGATAAAAGGTTGTTTTCCAAACAATTGCATCCCTTCTAGCGGTTGCCCGGAAAACCCAGAATTTTTTGGTGCTGTTATAGCTATTATATAAGGTTACCATAAAGATATTTTGCTATAAGAGTATTTCGATAGCATGGAATTTGAGCTTGTACGTACCATAGATACTATATCAAAGAGATATATTATATTGATGGACAGACTACGTTTAAATTTAATTTACATTATTTGTAGATTGACGTCTAAATTCTTTTACGATGTGTATAGACTTTAGCAGGGTAAATCATTGTACGATCTACGCTGTAATTATTTATATTTCAAACAGCTGCTCCATAAATTTGGACCATGAAACATGTGCTTCCTTAGTAAAGGACATAGTAAATTCGTCCAGAATATTTTCGTAAAAATTTATAACTTTAACTGTTAATTGTTATGTTCATCGTATAATAAAAACATAATGTATATCTGGTTAAAAAAACCGTTAGACCTCAATAGACTCTCTCAAATATTCACTACATTAAATTTTTACTTCTTATTAGAAAAAATCTATATCTATCATTAATGCATCTATTTATTTGTAATGCGCATTGTTGGGATTAAATAAATGAAATCCAATCGATATTTACGCAGTATTGTTAACAATTGAAGGGGTAGGTGTAAAACAAATATTTAAGAAATTTCAGAGATCTATTATATGGTTTTTATGACTAGGTTCTGAAAATGTACCAAATCATATATATAAATAGTTTTAAATAGTGTTTATAGAGAAGAAGAAATCTATGTTTTTGATTTTGGAACTGCCTACTTTTTGCTTTGAAAAGATAAAGGCTATTAATTTCACACAATTGGAGACTTCTTTTAGTTTTATTTCAGATACAATTAAAAAGACAAATAAAAGTAAAAATTAATTTCTTAAAACAGTACTAGAAACTCTATTAGGTTGCATTAAAAAGAAAAGATACTATTCGTCTTCGTCAATTGGTTTCGACGTTTGCCTTTCGACAGCTTCTACCGTAGCAAATTTTTGATATTACAACATTTCGGCCTCTCCAACATGCGGTGACTGTACACCCAACTTCATTACATTCTTTAGCTTTTCCTTTTTGAGAGGTAAAAGAGTATTATACAGTGTTGTCTGGTCTCGGAAACAGTGGCTTGGAGATTCACTTAGGAGATCACACCACCTACCATTTCGGAACACTTTCTTCGTGTGCTTTCCTAAATTCCATTATTTGTATTTTAGAATTGAAATCATCTCTTGTATAGGTTCCTTAATTAAAAATTTCCTGCTGTTATTTTGTATCAGTCGTTTAAATTCTACTGAACAGCAGATGTTGGCAGTTTTAGGGCAAGAATCGGACAACAGAAAATAAAAAAACCATCATTTGCAAATAAATAGCTAGCGCCCGTACTTTCAATAAGAGCTTTCTGCTCCAAACGATCAGAATAATTCTTCTGCTTCATATCTTTGGAGCTGCCTAGTTATTCCACCCAATTATACCTTGGATAAATCAATTTAAATAAATTAAATAATTTCTTCGGGATTGTATCCTAGTATAATTAAAGATGTGTACTTCGTGGTTTCTTGTAACAGTGGATGAGAGAAAACAAAATAAGCGTATTTAAAATAAAATAAAAAACGTTTAAAAAGATGAAATAGCCAACTGTACTACATTTTAAGTGTTATGTGCATATATGCATGGAGAATTCTCCGTTCATATTTCGCCTTTTTAAACGATTTCGATTTTAACTTAAAATTATTTATTGCAATTTTAAACTAAATTTACAATGCAAACAACAATAATAGTAATAATTTTTTAATGAATTTATTAACCATTACGGTAAAAACTATCGGCATCAAATTAATTTAGAAAAACTGTTATTACATAGTTTTAAAAAGTAGGTGTTGGTAAGGAAAATGGAAAATCGGTGAGCTCTACTTTTAAACGTTCCCATTTTGTAAATGTTCCATGTATAAAGATAAAAGACTCTAATTAGCCATATTATTTTATCCAGGCGAAACGAAGTGTCCGAAACCGGCATTGAAAACGCGATAAAGATTTAACTTAACTGCTTATACACTAACAGAAGGGTAGCAGATTGTATCCATTCTAGAATTTAAAAAAATACGGTTTATTGAATGTCATGAAGTCTGTGGGGCACCTTGCACAATCTTCACGTAACTAATTAAAAGTCCAAATCATTACCATCACCAGTTTGGCTGACTGCAAGGCTCTGAATGATATTGTTATGACAATATCAAGATATATTACGAGTCCCGTTGTGTAATCAATGGAGGGATAATCATGATATTTTTTTAATAATAAATAGCATTCACTCGTCCGAGAGCAAAGAAGATATTAACATTGACGCTCTGAAGCTATTTATTCCCTACATCTTACCAATTTCGACCCATATTATTAACTTTTGCCTGATACACTCTGTTTTCCCTTTCGCCTGGAAAAAAGACATTGCAGTTACTCAAGGTTGCATCCCCTACTACTTTAAAAGACATTTAACCCACCCTTCCCGCTCTTTCCAAAGTTTTGAAAAGGATTCGTCAGTAAATTTTTAAATATTTAATTCTCTTGATCAGGAATAGTAACGATCTTAGTATTACTTGACTTCAGCGGAGCATTTGATGCCAAAAATTACAGCCTACTAGTTTCCGTGCTGCGTTTCGCTGGACTCTAAAGTCCTGAAAGTAAATTAATCCACAACTACATTTTCATTCGGTATCAGGCGATGACGTTAAACAATGAACTTTCTACTTTCAGAAAGCTCACCAGACGAGTTCCGCAGAGATCTGTAATGGCTCCTTTATTGTAAAGTATCATTGCAAGACCTTGCAAGATTGTTAGAATACCCAATACATCACTCTCTCTCTCGCTTGATCCCCATAAATCATGTGTAATTGTTTTTCAAAGTGGAAGGGTTGATTATAACATTGGTGATGTTATTGTCAAAGTCAATGACTTGCCGATTATAGATGGCGCGAGAAGTTTCAGGTTTTACATGGATAATTCAATGAGGTTTAGAACTCACGTTTCCAAATGTCTTTCAGTTTTCTCAAATTAATTTATCCCATAGACAAATTCTAGAGACTAAAACAGAGACTCACCTTTGCGACTCCATGATTCTTTCTCATTTAAACTTTTGTGACGTAATTTACGGTCCTGTTTAGACATTGCCACTGTTGCACGTATACAACAACATAAAAATTCGTGTCAACGCAGATTTCCTTCACACATCTCCCTTCTTTCGCAAGATCATCTTGCAGAAGGTACCATCTTACCTAAATAACAAAATCACTCTCCGAACCGATGTGCACCACCTGAATCTGAGGTACAGAGCTTTGCTCACATCACCTATTCATAAAGTTGCTCGGGCTGCACTTTTTACTAAGTGTAATGTAAAATGACGTCACTAGTAGTAAGTGCAAGAAGGTGTATGGTCGTGTAAATTATACTAGGAAGATACGAACAAACAACTTTCCGTCATTTTTCATCAGCTCTTCTAGTGGATAGTTTGGAAGCATTTCAGTTGTTTACAGATTTACATTTGATTGCATTATAGCGGCTCCATCTATTTCTCATTTTTGACTCCATTCGCACGAGATTATCACCGCCCTTTAAAATACGTGCATTTGTTGTCGAAGATGATATTTGACTATTGCAATATTCTCCTTATTTGAAATTTCAATTCGCGCTACTTACTTTCTATTCTAGACTGCGTGTAAGAAGCGTAGACTCCAATTGCACCAGCGCAGCTGCACGGGTCCCAATGAACAACATTCGTGTAACTGCACTCAAATTCACCGAACGCGTATTTTTACACTGGTTACTCGGAGCAGTTATTGAAGATCAAGCGAACAAACCTATAGGTTATCGCTGTTTTACGGCCTTTTAGTTATATAGTATAACTCTGTTCCGCCACGCTTAAAGACTCTATCTCCACAAGTACTCAAGACTTCATTGCATAATATTTTGCTAAAATACTCCGATGTGTTGGTCTGACCTAGTATGCGTGCGGGCATGGTCCCTTGAATATAAACTTTAAATATTTTATTTTCCGGTTATAAACTACGTGGTTTTCGGTTAAGTTATATCAGTATTAGCTGAATTTTGCCAATTGATATATTTTAACTACTATTTTCTTTTTTTGAATACATACACGAATATTATTCGCATCAATAAAGATTGTATTATTATTATTATTATCATTATTACTGTTATTACCCGAGATACAGAAGTAGAAATAGCTGTTTGAAATATACATAATCACCCACAGACTCATGATATTTTGTTGGTTCCATCTTTATTTTACAACTAGGATTAAGGCATTGGTTTTTTATCACTTTTATTTTTAATCACTATCTACTTTTATTCCAATCCTGTTACCCGGAAAAATGGAGAAGTATATTTATTGAGTGTTGAACTTCTTACTATTTAGTTTATTATAAAGATATACGAAAATATACCTATAAATATATATAAATGTCGAATGTTTTGTACAAAATATGTTTGCAAATTTTGTAATTCTCTTTATCTACTTACACAATGCACATTTAACTTAATTTTGAACAGGAATCAACGTTAAGAGTGTTCTCATAATAATATATAAAGGATTGCGTATTGTAATTATGAACGTTCTTATATAAATCAAGAGTAATTAATGACTGCCTGGTGCTACAAGCATCTTTCAACTTGATAAGGACTAACGTAACCTGGTGAAAATGAGGTTAAAGAGGAATTGCGTTTTGTTTGCCTGCAATACAATGTATTAGGTATACTATTTACTAATTACCACAAGAATCCTTAAAATTCTGGTATTAACTGCCAAACAAATGCCTTTAGCAACCTTTTTTTTTGTTTTGAATATTTTACAACAAATACTACACTTATTTTCAATACATTAAGCGACAAAAACGTTATGAAACGTGCTTATGAATGCAGCATAAGTACTGCAGTAACAATTTAAAAGATTAAGAGGAACATAAAATATTAGAAACAAACTTTTTTGATATATCCAGTTAACTCTTTAGAGGCACTGGCAAATCCTACGTTATCGTTTAATCTCGAGGAAAAAGTAAACTTGCGAAATTTCTCTACATTTTTCGCAGGTAGCTATTCTTATAAATCTCTTAAACAACGGCAAACTTAACGATAGATTGTACAGTTGTATTATATTTGTATTGTCACACTTTGTTCTGCTAGAAGAGTTCGCATTCCTTATGGCACGGTAGTTCTGGCAGGACCATGCCTGGAATGCGACATCGCAAAACCACGTTAACAATTTTTTTAAAATACTTCTCTCATTCTTCCCCAACAATTAACATTTAAATAACTATCCCCAAACAGGGATTTGCCTCAGGAATTAACGGTTCCAAAACAATCGATTTCTGTCGCAAAAGTAGCAACACGTGAGTTAGGAAGGTGTGCTATAATTAAATAAAATCAAATTCAACCACTGGCTTGTTTTTTTGGCTGCTCTTTCATTTCATGTGTAATTGGGCCTGCCAGCAGGGCTAGAAGCGATTTAAAATTGATCGTGAAAATTGTAGGACCACGAGTACATTCCATCCTTCCTGTAGAACCCTGTACAATCTATCATTAACGTTACTTTTTTACAATCTACTAATTGTAGTGAAGCCGTGTGAGTACGATGAAAGTTAATTTAGGAATTCTAAACTACCGATTTCAAAATAAGCGACGGACCTTTCTTTCATTAAATAATAAGTGTTGTTGAAGTATTGCAGGTGAGCAAAAGTAATGTAGGTCAATTATTGTGAAGAACAATCAAATGACTTTTAATCTATTTTATTTGCCAGAGGAACGGAATAATACAACTGAAACACATGAAAAATGATGTAAAAGATACCAAATTATCAACTTTCTTATTACAAAATCGGCCTCTATTAATTTACATCGATTACAGCAAAGCACCTCATTATACAACTAAATGCAGACTTATAACCTATAACTAATGTAATTTAGAAGAATAACAATCACCTCGAGAAATCCTTACAAAACAATCATTTATTGAATTTTGTACTACTCTATCGCTGTTTTTGGGCAATAATATAAAAGATCTACAAGGACAAATCAAGTAATACATGTCTCAACATATCATTTGTAGGCAATAATGTAATTTTTAGGGCATTTAAGGGTATTTCAAAGACGAGTTTATAATTATTTAGCAGTTTGCTTTAGATTTTTTCGTAAAAATGTTGTTCTCTGGTTTTCCAAAATCAGCAATAGGGTGCGTAATTTATCTGATATAAATTATATGATATTCATTAATTCCTAAAGAAATTTAATTATACAGGTTCCTGCTGAGCACGTAATTGATATTTCACTACAAATGAGAGAGAGCATTTATTTTTTAATTTTTAAATAGTTTAGAAAACAACTTCATGTTCTAAATAACTATATAGTATTGTATAACTTTTTTAATTTTGGAATTTTAGTTAAACAGAGTAATGAATGATTATTATTATTATTATTATTTTGCAATGTTTAATATGAGTTATGATACATAATGAAATAAACAAGAATATGAAAGAATTCAAACTAATTTAGAACTCTTGAATTGCGAAGTTTTGATTTTTTCAAACCAAAGTATGCCAAATTGTAAAAATGTAATGACATGAATACACTAAATTTGCGTAACAAATAGTCACAAAATATAACGTACTTAATGATAAAATTTGACGTGTAAAAACCATTATATTTCTCTGTGAAAATGGCACTTGCCATTTTTTAAATTTCGTTGATGGTTTACATTGGTAGTTTCAGCAATAAACCACCAACATAAAACATTTGCCAAATTTTAAAAATTGCAAAGTTCTAGCAACTTTTTCAATTTAATGAATTTTGTATATACTCTTATCAAAGTTACTAACTTCAATGCAGGATCCTGTATGAGTATGTAGTGTTTATTTTAAGCAAAACGGAACTTGTTATTTGTGTATTTATAATCAATTTTCCAATGACTGGTCATGCAAAATATATGCGTTTCTCTTATATATTTTTACTAGAAAAAATAAAAAAAGCTTCGCAAATTGTATGATTGCGAACCAATCGCCGGCAGAAATGAAGAGCCACATTTGAACCACGTATATAGGTGTATGTAAGTGATCTTTACTGATATAAACTAAATTTAAGCGACAGTATCGATTGTAGGTTTGTGCCGAAAAACCATAATTAGTTTAGCCCAACAAAATCTACAATTTCAACTCACGATTTAGCGATATTTCACCATTTGCCGCCTATCTCTGCTGCGAACCATAAATAGAAGCCATGTAATTAGAAAGAAAAACATTGCGTGAAAGCTTAACTAATTACACTTACATATTATTTTGAAATGAAAATATTTTCTAATTAAAAAGAAGGCAAGAGATGACGTTAGTTTATTGACATTTTGGTTTGTTGTAACACCCGAAATTTTCATTCCTTCCAAATCCTTTAATTTTAAACTAACACACTGCAAACAGCAACAGTAAAAACTATTTTTTAATAAATGACCTCGATTATCTCAACCCGTAAGTGTCCCTGAGACCAATCGACTAGTTAAAATGCACAGAAAGGCATTAACAAATTACAGAACAAACTTGTAGCATTTTGTCTTACTTAATCTTTATAAACCCGAGTGGGGTGCAATTGTACCCCAGACATTCATTTCTTAGGATATATTCCAAAATATTTGCTGTTCCTATGGTACTACAAAAAAAAAGTTTTTTAAAAGAAGAGTTTTACGCTTAAAATGATACATTTTGCTGCTTTTTGTATAATCATTTGCAAATTTGTGTATAAAGATTGTTTATACAAGAAATTGCTATTTATCGTAACGAGTTATCGTACGTTTTATTCCACCAAGTACTTAGTGTATGTTTCTGATACCCGGATTTACGAAGGTTAAGTTAGTTACGTAACACAGGCTTGCAAAATTTAAGGTTTTATCAGTTGCAGAAATGGCAAGGCATATATCTTGTAGATTCTTTAATGCTAAAAACGAATTTTTCTGCGAAAATTGTTTCACAGATCAGGTTTTCGAGTAACATAATTGTGGGAAAACGGATCTTCCTTTTATATTTCCGCACACTACATCGCATTGCAATTTTTTAAACTGAGATATACAAATTTGAATTTATAATACTGGCCATGCGTATTGGGCAATGAACCAATGCTATCAATCGTGTGAATTCAAAAAAATGAGCGTTTGCCAGACCCAGTGATCAAACCATACTATTCCGAAAATCCGCAAAACGACTTAGGTCGCTCACCACAAATTTGCAGAATCTCCAAATTCAAGATGAGCGATCCAGTATGGCCACGATCCGTAACTGTATTGCAAAACCTGACATGTTACACAATTTCTGTGCCCAAATTTGCATTCCACGTCAAAAAATCCAAGATGTAGATCGTCTAACGCCTCGGATAATAATTTCATTGTATTATAAAATACGGCTGAAAAATTAGGCGGTTTGAGGTTTTTAAGACGGAAATATAATATGGCCGCTATGAATCCTTGTTCTGGAAAATTAGACCCTATTGGCCCCTCCTCTTGCCAATCCTCCCAATTTAGATGTATATGTAATAACAGAAATAATATAGCTGTATAAATATTCAGAACAAAATGTTTTTCCACGACCCATTTTTCGAAATATGCGTCCCAATAGTAGTCCGCTGATGTAGAGGATTTTGGTTTGAGGAAGGCCCGTTTTTAGATTGTTACAATATACTAATACATGATCAAGACCTTTGACGGAGGAAGAGCTGATACAAATAGCGAACAATACGAAGATTTCTTCGTACAGCAGCGGCGCAACATGCAACGGCCCAGAAGAAGCTCCATACAACTGAGCGCCAAACGTCGACATTCTCATGCAATTATGACGCGGTTTCAACCCAGAAACCCAAATTCTTTAAAAGAAAGCAACCACCGCGGAAGTCTACAACAACATATAGATTTGTACATGTTTAGATAGCTTAATAGAAGCACTAAAAATTTTATCTGAATAATTTTTTTTGTATCTAAAAAACGAAGTTTCTAGAAAAAAAAACGGTGTTTCCAATTTTTATTTCCACCCTGTATAAATGGTTTACAGGTTTCATTTTAAACACTGCCTCCTTTTTCAGGACAAATGCAATATTTTCCAAATTGTCTTGTTCAGCTTCCACTACATGTCACTATCTAAATTAGTTTTCTGCGAAAGAGCGACTTTATTTTTACTAAATAAAAAAAAAGAAATTATAAAAAAATAGGGCGGCCTCCCGTTATATATTTTTGTGGCAATAATCTGCGTTATCCTCGGGACTATATAATATCCTTCAAGTAATGTTCAAAACAATATATATATCAGCCGCTCTGTCAATCTCTACAGTTTCAAGTTATTATTTGTTTTATCTGTTTAATTTATATATTTGTTACAATAACTCAAAAACTATTAATAATAAACCTGCAGGTGGAGAGTTTACTGAAAATCTTATTTAATCTCCTACTGAATCTTCTATTAAAATTTTTAAAAATTTACGGTATGTTCTATTTAAAATAGAAGGCTTGTTGCCATTTTCACTCAAACCGTAAGTGTAAGTCAGAAAATCGCAAATCAGAAGTATAAATTGTCGTCTCGTACTTTTGCTCGCCCAAAGTTGCTAGAATTTTATTGAATTTATTTCTTTATGGAGAACGTACTAGGACTTCTTTTATTGTTTGAAATAAATTTCCTGAATTTTTTGACAATTATTAAGTACCCCATTCTGCGAGCATAAATTGTTTTAATTGATTGGCTTTTGATAATTTGAAAATCAACAAGCGAAGAGTGCCCTGCCACAATTATTAAATAGAATTTTGTAGATAGATATTTTTTGTGACTTTCTAAATACTTCCCAAGACTGGAGCAAGCGTTTGAAGTATCATCAATATTTTTCCCCTGTTTGCGTAATCATTTTGAATTTGGACTTATTGTCATTAAAGTTTTCTATTCTGTCATCTAAACATATTGCAGGAGAAGCTACCTGTACAGTCTATCCTTTCTCAGAATTTACAAGTGAAATGTATAACAGTAGGATTCGTAATTGACCAGTCATTGCGAAAAATAATTATAATCTACGCTCAAATTCTCGTTAATATTGTCACGAATTTAATATGTAACTATTACGATTTACATTGTGACAGTATAAATGCGAAAAGAAAAGATATTTTTAAACTATATGTAAATATAAGAGTGCTGCTACATTAGTTATTAATTAAAGAATAAATTAATGATATTAGTTACGTTTAGCTTTAAATAACTGTTGTTAGAACAGTTTGCGGGCTCTAAAAAGCCAAAAATGTCTTCCTTGAGCTATTGTCTATTATTAAATTAAGGGAGCAAAAATTGTCACTTCGAGCTAAGGACGAATTAGAACTAATGTTAAACTAGATTATTATTTATAAGAAACAACTTATGAAAGAAAAAATCGATTCAAGAGACAACTTTGCACACACAAACACAATCTTTATCCAATACCACGGTTACCAAATGAAAACAGATTTTAGTATTATATAAGATTGTAATTTTTACAATGGAAATGTTACGTTTCGATCAACTCATTTTATAGATACATGAAATAAATCGATGTACTTATTACTACTAACTCATTAATAAAAAAGTATATTAAAATAATTTATTTTTTCATACTACGAGCTCGTAGAAATGACAATAAATTGCTTTAAATGATGAAACTAGACGAGAACTCTTAGAGAAATTTTAAACACTAAAATATAGGGAAGAAATTTTGTTTAGGTTTATCGTCGACATTTTTTGAATTTCTCTAGTTTTTCTTTATATGAGAAAACGTGTAAGTTTTCTGTTTAATGTGTCATACGTAATCATTTTGATTTGGTTTCTAGCACGAATTGTTTATTTAAATAGATCTGAACAAAATTTTGAAAGTTACCTGTAAATATTAATAAATACTATACATGTCACATGTATGAAAAAGTCTTATGTGTATTATAAAAAATATATTGGTTATGTAATGTGGTTTTGGTGTATTATTGCTCCCGGTTAAATGCCATTCAAAAATCCTAATTAATAGCTATCCTTAAAACAAATTTATAGAAACATTACAGGAAGAGAATTCGAAGTATATTAAATCTATTGTAGTCTTTTATTCACATGAGGGTGCTACAAAGTTATACTTGAATTCGCCCTCCCCCTTCGACTTCAAACAAATGGGGAGTTGATCTTTAATTGTTCAAACATAAGATGACATAAGGCAGTAATCGGTGACCCAACCATGCATCTAGCAATTCTATTTTTGTGATACAAAGACTTTACATGCACAGCTCGCCGACCCCCAGAAAATAAATGCGCATCGCAACCTAGACTCTACAAAAGAGACAGAGCAAATTCCATTCAATTATCAAACAGCGTAGCTCGAAAAACCTAGTGCTCTCCTGCTCAGAAAGCTTATCATATTTGAGCACACATGATGCAGCACAAAATGAATCAAGTTGGTTTTATCAACATTTAGGGTTAAGCCGTTCTTGTCGCACCATGCTTGAAAAGAGAATATAATTTTATTTGCCTCCATAGCTACAAGCACAACACACCACATACTGCAACAACGAATAGCGATCCAATTCGTTTACGTATATTGTAAACGGGATAGGTCCAGAAATGGATTCTTGGGGTACTCCACAAGCAACGCACACAACAGAATAGTTGAATTGTTTCTTTAGGTGTCTTGAGCGATCGTGAATAATAACAAAGGGTTTATGGTTGCTAAGATAGGATTTAAATAAATTGAGGGAAGCCCACACCTTAACTTATAGGATATTGTATCGAAAGCTTTATAAATCAAAAAACATACCAACCACTGTGTTTGCCAGACCAATCTCTTTGTATACTTGTATTCAAATAATAGTACAGAGCAATTGGCTTATAATTACTATGTTCAAATTTGTCACACAGGCTTTCAGTCACTTTCTTGTACACAGGCATAATTTTGCTAACTTTCAAATGATCTGAAAAATTACCATCTAGCAAGGAGTCATTTATTGCAGCGGAGATGTACTGTGCGATTAACCTTTAAACAAAGCAAGAAGCAAAAAAATATATATATTTGCATGATATTTGAAATCGTTTAATAGTAAATGCGTCTAAAACAAAATTAACTCTGTTAAATTAACAAATTACATCTCAAGTTACAATTTCAAGAGCTTATCATTAACATTATTGATGACGAATTAAATGGAAGATTCATGTCGACGAACTCAGTAAAGAATCAACGCAGAACTAATTCAATGTATAATTTAAAAAAGAAATCTTGTTGTTATTAAATGTTAAAGAAATGTTACGATTCAGATTTCTACAGAATGACTTATGGAATCATCTTTAGTTCCACTTCCCAACAATTTGCATACTGTGTGGGCTCAGATGTGCAGTTGTCGAATAACATCAGATTCAGAAAATCGTAGAAAACCATAATGCTTTTTGCAATTTTAATGAAAATTAAAATTATGTATATGTTTAGTATTGCTCATAAATAATAATATTATAAGCTTTCGAAAAAACTTTGTAAAAAATAAAGAAAATTCCAACAATAAGTATTTTTACATTAAATTCAACAATTTATATAATTTTTAACATTTCATTTGTTTCTCGTGACATCCCATTTCCTGCAGACTTATATTTAAAGCTTTAAACAATTCTCTTGATGTTTTGTAAAATATGAGAAAAAAGGTAGCGAATTTTTTCATATTCCTGAGCATTTGTACTCATTATCATATCTTATGCATTAAAACATAAGAAAAAGTTAGATATTGCAAATCGTTTTTTTTTTTAATAAGTGACGTATCCTGGATAAGGGCCGCCCTGGAGGAACGCGAAACAGTGGCGTCTCTGGAGGAGGCCAGTATTATAGTGACGGCAGGAAGTGGATGCCCACAGGGAAGTGTATTATTACCCCTTCTATGGGCATCTCTTGTAGACGAACTAATAATAAAGCTATCCAAGGAAGGCCTGTATTGCCTAGGATATGCTGACAATCTAACTATAGTAGTACGAGGCGAATTTGCTGTAGTAGTATCGGAAGGACTACAGATTAATTAATGGTCAAGCTTCTATAATTAAATCGCATGGTGCAAACTATCAGAAACTATTAAAGGAACTTAAGGCTTGGCCAATAACTAGCATTCCCAGTGACGCCATTAGTCCCAAATACAGCTTCGACAAGTGTTATAAAACGGTAATACCAAATAGAGAAGAGTGAAAGAAAGACCCGCCTATAAAGGCCGAATCCATCTGGTACACAGACGGCAAAGACAAACAATGGATTCGGAGTCAGGATTTGTGGAAATAGACAGCAAGTCTAATCCAAAGCTCCACGGTATTTCAAGCTGAAATAGTAGCAGTGTTGGGGTGTATTGAAGAATTAGACTGGCGAGCAGATAATTATCGATCTGTTGCTACCTATTCAGGCAGTCAAGCAGTAATAAAAGCGCTAGACTCCACACGAAACTGGTGGCGAATTCGAGACTAGTGTGAGACCGCATGAATGCTCTCAATAGGCTGGGAAGCCGAACTAAAGTTACCCTAGTCTGGGTACCAGGACACAAAGGCCATCGAGGGAACGTAAAGGCAAACGAGCAGGCTCGTCAACTGCTAAAAATCACCCAATGCACTCGATGGGAATGGCATATACGATAATAAAAGCAACCACTAAACAACGGAAAGATAATAAATCTCAAGACTGGTGGAAGGTCATTTCAGGTCAGAGATAGGCTAAGCAATTTCTGATTGGACACAGGCCCACATTTACAGCGGACCTACTAAGTAAAAAAGGAACAATAGTGGGCCTGCTAACAGGACACTACATACTCAAGAAGCACATGGGTAATCTAGGTGGAAGAGGAGACTGCCGTCCATGCGTTGTGTATAGCACTAGCAGGAGAACGATTCTCAGAAATGGGCTCGGAATACCCAAAAACTAAAACCTATGCAGAAGGATCACAAGACTGCTAAATCTAGCCAAGAAAGCAAAGCTAATGTAATTTATCTAATGAGACAGGAACCACAATAGATCTGTAAAGGTCGCAGTGGGATGGGACAAGAACCACCTCGGTAGTAATCTATTATAATCTACGTTCCCGATAATTCCCAAGAACTTCTGTAAATGAATTCCAACAAAATATTTTCCATAAAATTAGGCACATCTTGTAATAATCGTAATGATAAATTTATTTCCAAAACCATGAATAGAACAGCAAAATAAGAAGAACATACGTGGAGAACATCAAAATAAATAGAAGCAAACGAATGAAAACTGAAAGAAATCATTTATGTTATAACAATTTGCGTTAATTAAATTTGTTTTAACTTTTGTTACTGTTGTGTTTTTACTGTTTTAATATCCTTTGACAATGAATTGAAAAACTTTTTTGAAAAAAAAATGGAGGTGGAAGTAATTGATTATTAATTCTATGATTAATAATTAAAGTTAAGAATTTTGATTCCAAAAATTCTTACAAAAAGCGTAACTAACTTCTCAGCCTTAAATGGAGGTACTTGTACAAGGTTCTCCCTAGATCCTACCATGGATCATTTGAATTTCTTGCTTTTGAATAACAAAAACTCAATAAACTAATACGTACTGAATCCTAGAATACTTATCTAAGTTTATTCTATTTTAACAAATCCCCATTCTCACTCTTACAGAATGATGTTAGTTAAGTTGCATAACTAACCGAATGTTTTCAATTTTATAAATTCCCATACAGACGTATGCAGCATAAATTACAAGGTCGTATATAAAGTTGCCTACACAAACACATGAAAAGGCAGTTCTAAAAAAAGAAATGCTTCATAAAGATAATAATGTTTACTGGAAAACATTAAAGGCGTAATGGTTCTCCTAATTTAAAAAAATATAAAAACTTTATGTTGTAGTATAACTAATAAATTTCAAAAAATTTTTAAATATTTTATTTAATTTCTGCGAACATTTGTTATAGGACTTCCACATTTTACATTAATAACACCAGATTTGTATTTAGAACTGCACTTATCCTATTTTAGTAACTATGACAACTAGCAATACTTATATTATAAAAATATTTTTTTTTTTATAATTTCCTGGTATTTTTCTGCAAATATTCTCAAATATATCAATCCTATTAAACCCACAGAGCAGCATAGCTACTCACCTTAAAATTTTTGTCTCACGTAAAGTTTACAGATTGTGTCATACGTAACGTACTGATAAGCCTGTGATAAGAATTGTAAAGCCATGTAAATATATTCAAAATGTTTAAAAAAATCTTTTAAAGATTTATTGGAATCAAATTATTTTCGCGGTCTTTTTTTAAAAATATATCCAACTTAAAGCCACATAGGCGAAACTGCACAATGCCAAAAATTACTAGCGAATCTGTGCTACAGTAATCGCATTACAAATTTTATCAATTGTGTTTGTAAATAAAACATTGCTTTCTGTTTGTTACTGATGTCACCCGATAATTTATAACTTTTTATGTAAGTATTAGTATAGTTGCAGTAGCAAGAATAGTAGTATTTTAACGAGATTTGTACGATTTAAAATACCTACAGTAATATTGCTAATGACTAATAAGTTACATACCTTCACAGTTACTAACTACATCTTTATCTCTTGCAGAAAGAAAGGATATATTTTTACACTTTTATAAATTAATACAATGCCTACGCAGTTAGCGAATGACAATAACATAAATGAGATACGAGCTAAGATAGTATACAATGCTGAAGTACTAATAACTTATGTAGATCCCAACATCACATTAGAAGGAATATGTAAGGAAATGCGAGATACATGTCGATTCGCCCCCGACCAAGTTTTTACTATGAAATGGGTAGATGAAGAAGGAGATCCGTGCATTATTTCAACGCAAATGGAACTTGACGAGGCAATTAGATTGTATGAAATTAATAAGGATACTGAATTAACAATACATGGTGAGTAGTACATTTTTATAAATATAATGGTTTTATAATAAATTTATTGGAAAATCCTTAGTCTTATCCGTATCAGAAACGTATATAAAGTTAATAGTGAGATTTCTTTGTGTCTAGATGGTAATGCATATTTAATTTCTGCATTGCCTTATATGATATAATAAATACTATTGTTTGTTAGTGCATGCACTAACAAACTAATAGTATTTATATTTTTTTATTTTATTATATATAATTTATATTAAAAGCTTTAACATTAGCTTTATATTATATAACATTTTGTGTGGTTTATGAAATATACATAAAAAATAATTAACGGAATATAAATAACAAAAGTATCGGCACACTCCGCACCACACGTTAATCCGGAATGACGGAGGATGCGTCGATCTTCATCTTCAACCGAAGACCGAATGATGTGAGAAACAAACTTTAATTTTAACATGCCTGTTCTATCCCTATCCTTCAGAAAAAATGTTATTTACGAATACTTGCTTTTGTCGCCTGCACACCCTAAAATTAAAACATGCGAAAATACTGAAAAATAGGCGAAAGGGTCTCTAGTAATTGCACCAGGAAGCATAAAACATGTGTCGCTTTATCCTAATGAATGCCTTACCCAAATAAATCAAACAAAACTAAGCCTGACAACGGCTTGTTCTCTATATTCATCAACTTCGCTACAAACACACCCTCCGACACCTCCTACCAGTTTAATTTTATTCGTGCACCAGTAAAGTGTTTATAAATTTAAAAGTTGGTTGTGGACATGCCCGGAATTTTACCATATCAAAGACGTCCAGCCGGGGATGATGCAGTCTTCCGGGAAAATCCGTCTGGGTTGTCAAAGAACAAAAATTCGTCTGATTTTTTCGTTTGGCTGCTGTTTTATGTTATAAATTTACCCAAAAACAACCCAATTGTTTTGCACTTAGTGAATTTATTTTTCGACAGAATCTCCTTATAGCTCTATAAAGTTAGTCCAGCAATGTTCCGACTTTTTTAAACCGTGCAAATAATAGGATTTGTCGAACTTTGTAAAATAGGTCTCTGTTTCGGCAATGACCTTTTCATTTGATTTGAACCTGTTTTTTCAAGTTTGGAAAAAGAAGTCACAGGGGCCCAAATTTGGCGAATATGAAGCATGGCCCACCAATTCGTACTGTAACTGGACTGGCGAAGACCCCTACAGGTCCCCAGGTCATAGACCTTATTTTTTCTTATGGGGTTATTTAAAATCAAATATTTATGTTGATAGACCACAAGATCTAGAAAATTTGAAAGATAGAATTACTTCCTGTCGACATTAGCAGGCATGTACAGAAGGAATGGGCCCCTAGAATTGCTTATTGTCAAGAGGCACTTCGAACATTTGATTTAAGGGAAACAATCATTTTACTTGTTGAATAATAGCATTCTTTTTGTTACCAATAAAATATGTCTTTTACTCTTTAAATGATTTATTCTAAGATTTTGTTACGTACCATTTAGAGGGTTAAATGATCTATCAAAATAAAATTTAAAAAAATCGGGAGTTATTATTTAAAAAAAACGATTGCGTTATTACTTGAAGTTCACAAGTGGGAGAAACTTAAAATTGATGCAAACATGTTTACCTTTAAAAAATAAAATTGGTCTGTCCGAGATATGTTTAATCACAATCTTTACAGCATATTTTATACATTTCTGATTTATCTATTTTATCTATGTAGTCTTTGGAATTTTCTAAAATGAATTTTATAAGTGGTTAATTTAAGAATCTAAATACGATAATGAATACAGGATATTCCATTTAATGTAAGAAAGTTATTTGATCTTAATTGCAATCCAAATCAAATCAGTTTCGTTGTGGTTGATATATTTTATTGGTATTTCTTTATTTTGCTATTTTTTTTATTGGAAACTGGTTTATTCCCGGGAGGAGCGGCGTTAATGTTAAAGTCTAGTCACAGGTGTTGCACAATTATTATCTTAATAATATAAACTTAAATAATAAAACATATAATAATAAATAAAATAAAGCCAAACAACTATTCTTTTTGACGTATTTTTGCGTTTAACAAATTTACAATAATTTAGGGCAAATAGTTTTCATTGAAATGCTCTTTGCAATTATAGACGATTTCATAAGGATGTTAGTAAAGCGATCCTTTAAATTATTTCATAAATATTAATTCGAGATCCGCATCGCAAAGCTTGAAAACTTTACGTCTTATGCAAAGCGAAAGGTTACCTATGTACATTGAACGTAATTTTGGAAAAGAAAATTGTTTACTCATGTATAGTTGATACCTACTTACTTGGAGGACGTTTCTGCTCCCTCAGGATATAAGAGGGTCTCGGCCAATCTCTTTTTATTTCCATCTACATGTTCTCTCATGTAGTATCTAAGCTGATTCGAATGAAAAGCAGGTTGGAATATAAATAATCCCAAGAACGAAACAAAAAATGAGGTCGCAGATAGAAAGGATAAATATTAACATTTTTGATTGTCACAATAAGTGTTAATTATTTTTCCTTTTTGTACTCCTTAAATGTTACAACTTGAACACGTTAGTAAGACTTCGTACGTGACGTTATAAAGTAGGTATTTGCCCTAAGCTTGTTCGAGTTACGTATTATGAACGTAAAAGAGTAAATATAATCATAACGATCTCATAAATAAAGTTAGCTATCTCTATTAAATGTTGCAGCATGTTATTAGTAAAATACGATTTGCAAAACAAAAACATTACAATTTTTCTCAGTACATTCTTTTAGGTTTGCGGATAACATTTGTTTGGCAAATTACCATAACACCTTATAAAAATTAAATTCCATTGTAAAAGGTTGTAGTAAACGTATAATAGTATTAGTTATAGCATAATTGAGAGTGTCAACATTTTGTAAATGTTGTGCTTACTTAACGACTCGGTGGTCCTGTGGTAAGAGGGCCTGCGCCTAACTGAGCAGAGTTAGGCCCTGTGTGTTCTAGTCCCGCTAGGATCAAACTTTAATACCACTCATAGCTGGGGAACAATTAACTGTGCTTCATCCTTTACAACGAGGGGGTAACAACAAAACCATGGAACACTTTATATCCATAATTTACACATTAAAGGCTCCTGAAGTTATGGCAAGCTTTAAAAAGCTTATACATTCCATTGAGCCGTCACCATAAAAAACAAACTAAAATGTTACTGTCGTTTTCAAGACACTCCAGTACCTTAAAAAGGGGATCTTGTTGTACATATAAACTAAAATTTTCTATTTATGAGTGTGGGAACAAAAAATTGGCACTAATAGTGTGAACAAATAAATTTATTCTCTAACAAATTATTATGCAACTTAAAATATACAACTGGAACAACTTACTTTAAATTACAGAATCAACGCCATAACGACTGGCTTGTTAAATTTTTGTTTTTGCACGGCGCATTAAATTGACAAATGCTGAAACTGGCGTTTGCCGCAGTTTTTGAAGCTTCCCAGGCGCCACTGTTTTAAATCCCTTGAAAGAGATTTAAATTGACGTAATTGTGTTGATCGTGTTGATTCAATACGTAAAATTATGTTCACATTTAGTGTTGCGTCAACATTGTTTTATGCTGAAGCAACACTATATTTAGAGCCCCTCTAATGTTCAAGTACACATTTTTACACTTTGCAAGCAGTTGCAATTCGTACCAACAACTTGCTGAAGTTTTTTATGTCTTTTGTAAATCATCTCACAATCCTCTTCTTTGCGTTTTTTGCAGTAATGATGTTTGTTATTTGTAGTATCACTTCCATGGATTGTCTTACAACCCCTTTTCCTAATATTATTGGGCTTGTTTTCTTGTAACAGGCGACACTTTATGTTCTTTGAGAATGTTACTTATATATTTCTTATCGATGCCATCAGCGTATTCGCATAATGCTGCCTTCTTCTGGAAAGTTATTTTTCTTGGTGATCTTTCTCTCAATGTCTATGTTCGAGTCAACACGCTTACAAACGTATCGCAGAATAGCCAATAGTCGTCTTCGATTAATTGTGCCAAATGACCTACTAAGATCAAGCAGAGCTAGAACAGGGATCATGCCCGCATCCGCTGCCGAAATCAAATCGTCGCAGACGTGCATTAAGGCCGCGACGCATCTATGACCTGGACTGACAAAGTGAAATTGCGTAAAATACTGCGGCAGCTATGGATTCATCATTTTATGTATTTTAGATATAAGGAGAATGCTAATAGGATGCAAAGATCACTGGCATATTTCCTATTAGAAAAAGGCCCTTTTACAGCAGCCAGGAAAAATCTTCAACAAGAGTTATCTTCTTTACATTCTTCTTAGAAACAGTGCATAAATGAATTATTTCTTTAATATAAGAATAAATTTCTCCAATACGCTTTGGTTTTGGATGTAGACGCCAAAGTTAGATAGATTTAGTCCGAGTTATTGAGTAATGCGAATCTAAAAATTAAAAAAAAAAACATAATCCAACACGTTGCGAAATGAAAATTCGATTGTCAAATGAAGCAAACTATGCATAGCTTTTTTAATTTAATAATAAAAAATCTGCTGAATAATATATATAGAACGAACAGATATTCGTTTTAGCTATTACCATCTTAATTTTCGAAGTAATTTTTTTGAATACTACTAAATATATTATTTCTCAATAACCTTCAACAGATACAGTTCACCTTCCACCAAAGTATCCATAAAGAAAGAAACACTCCACGTAATAAAAATTTCATAAAACAAAAGTCTGGATATAATAACAATTTACGATATTTTATATAAAACGCTCGCTGCTTACATTTAATTTTCTAGCACAGATATCAAAAACGTTGAGAATAAAAAACATTCTAAGTGGATGACATTAGAATGTTACTCCCATTTATAATCTATTCACAATTTTTGTCTTCCTACGATACATTAGCCGTAGCATTGTGCGACGCTCAACACTTGTTGAGCGCTTGGCCGACTTGGGTTGCTAACTTTGTAGAAGTAAAAGTCCGAGCTTCCTACTCCTCACCTAGTAATTAGAACTCCCACTATTCCTTTATTTGCATGTTTGCTACATGTTAAAAAAGTAATCTAACCATATAAAAGAAAGTAGCTAATAAATAAAAAGAATTTATTATTTACAACTGTCGCCTTTTTCTAGTATTACAAACATACAAATTACTAATAATTTCTCCCGCAATATTCTAAAACATTCTTCCACCCTCCTAGACTGCTTTTCAAGGCTTTGAAGGTGGGCACAGAATAATACTACAGCCTCTACTGATTTTTCCTGCAAGTAATTGTTTAGTATTGTAGGATCATTGTCTTGCTACAACATGAAGTTCGGGATAATTAAATGTGGACTTTATGGTATATCAAAGTATTTGAGACTGGGCAAATAACGTTCTTCTGGTAATTTTTCAGTGATTCCACTAAGGAACTAACATTACACACTGCAAACGAAAATAACCGAACCTCCGTGTTTAAGAGTTGGATTATTGAGAACACAAAAGAGTTCAAGTTCCCATTTGTTTGCCACTTTCAGTGGGTCAATATTTTTGTTTCCGTGTGTATTCTAAAGCTTTTGTTTGTTTGCTGAGCGAAGAAAGCGAACAGCGACAGGACCTAATACTAGTACTTTCATTTTCTGGCATTTTACAAATAACTATATCAGCAGCGTTTTGCAATTCGTTGGCTAATTTTCTTGATTTGAAACGATTTTTTAAAGCATATACTCATAAACGTACTAACGTTCTCGTAAATGGTGCAAATATTCACTTGTTTTCGAAATAACATATCGTAAATAAAATAAAAGTATCCTTGCATTGATTGCCCATGTAAAACAATGTCAGGTACGTTCTACATTCAAAGCTTTTTTCGCTTCTAATCACATATGACGTACCGGCTGTCTAAATCCTTTCGATAATTTTCTGTTCTGATATGTGTCGGTGTATTGTGATAGTGATTTAAGGTTTATTTTATACTTTGTAACATTATTTTATTAGAAAATGCCACGAAATGTTGTTTATTTATACGCTGTAACCCAATAATTGAGTAAGAACATATGAGTTTTTTTTACATTATTTTCACGTGTACAATACACGTCTAAAGTTTGGCTCCTCTCGGCTCTGTATCCTTTTATGGTTCATCTAGGTACCAAAATTCATATAGTACCGATTTCTGTAGATGCCGACTTTTCAGGAAAAAACAACAAAATGTTCATAAACTTTTTAGTACTAAATATCGAATTTAGTTTTAATTTAAGGAAGTTTAGCTTCTTTGAATTTCTTAAATATGCGAATTAGAAGACCGATTCATCATCGTCAGCTTTCCACTTAAAAAGCACTCAAGGTGTATTGATAAAGTTCTGCCTGCAGGGGAGTTAGTTTGTAGCGTGACGTGTTCTCCCTCTTAGTAACTGCTATTAACAGTTTGAACAGAACAACGAAAGGTTATTTGCATACCTACTAATTTTGCAAATTACATTGAAGGGGGAATTCAAATCTTGCAATGTTGAACTTAGGTAAACAATTTCAATTTATTATGTAGTTTAGTGATTTTCCGTTATTATGACAAAAAAAAATCAATAAAAATTGTAAATGCTTTTTGACTTTGCGTAGTTCAAACTTCGCGTACAAATGAAATAAAAAGTAAGCGAGCTCAAATTAATTAGATGCTACCAATTGCTAACCAAATGTATTGATTTTCCGTGGGGAAAAATTAAAACTGTTTCATTGTTTTTCTGAATAAAATGCGATAAATCCTTGTCAATATTTTAATTAAAATCTGTGAAATATTGACGCATTAATTGGGTAAGAAGTTGATTAAGCACAATTTTGATTATATCTACTTTGAAATAAATACAAGAAAGCGCACCATGTGAATGTTCTATTAATTATTAGCTTCATTGTTACCGTAATTACATTTGCAATTAGGTGCTAAGAGTCATTAGATAAAAGCACATCACAAGATATTTCATGTTAAAAGCGATAGTTTTTCATTTAAATTAAGGTTAATGCGAATAAATTTCGAGAGAGAAAACCATGAAGGTAAACAGAGGACATA
>LR737383.1:20353202-20395125 GCA_902655005.2 Marronus borbonicus | reverse complement strand
TGGTACACACTAGAGTTGGAAAAGCCTTTGATAAGATAAAGAGGAAATGCCTCGAAGGCCTAATAGAAGATATCAGAAAGATTTATTTATTTATTTATATTTATTTATTTATGTGAAATCAGGGATTTTGGCATTTCGCCGACGGAAGCCAAATATTAATACAAATAGTAACGTTTACAAAAAATAAATTAATGAAAAAGAAAAACTAACCTCTATACTAGTGAATATTGCAAAGAAACCCGTATTCTTTTGTATGATCGAACTTGGACTTGAAATAAATTTGATACGTGAAAATACGTCTTTCTTCAAAGATAACTCGAGCTAAAAAGACTGGCTTGTCTCGATCTCTGTTTGCTCATATGAGGAGGCAAGCACATCGTCAAGAGTCTGATCAGCAAAAGCTAGTAACGAACTTACAAGAAAGCAAAAGAGCGGAATGCATAAAATATTCTTGATACAAGAAGTTTAGAGGAAATTTCGTTAGCTGCCGAACTTTTTGTATGCGCCGCAAGCAAAAGAAGTTCCGCCAATTTAATAAATAATCATCTCCTGCGCGTGCCAATAGATTAAAAAACTGAAGATGTCACATCAACAATCCCAAAGAGCATTAACACACTACTTAGATACACAACGTATCTCATGCATATAAATTAATGAGAAAACGGTAAATTAGTGTTGGCTGCTTTATAGTTTCGTTCTTTTAGTTTCCGAAAAGCAAAAGATGCTTGTTTACCAGGAAACAATTTCATTCACATTAACGAAAGTCCTACAAGTATTGAGTTAGGGCAATATGCGATATTACTGTTCTGCAAATCTGTCAACATATCTATCTCATTAAGCAAACAGTGCCAACTGGAAGTTCGCTTACATTACTGAGTAAACAGAAGATTTAATACAGAGTATGGTACGGACGTTGAACCTATGCATAAACAATACTGAAAGGACAAGACGAAATCCAAAGCTTCCTTACACTCGTTTATGTGGACCAATTAAACCAAAACTAAAAATTAAGTAAACAAATGTAATTTCTTACATATTTAAATTTACTTCAACAATTATCAAACATAGGTTTGATAATTGTTGAACAGTTGTTGTCGCTATTTCCCAACTATTAAAGAAGCTAATGAACAATTGCGCAGTAACTGTCAATGTCATAGCTTGCGTTTGACTTAATTTACAATTTCTACGGGATGCTTCCATTTCAAGTGGGTCACACTGTATCACTACATACTTTTGGAAATATTCTTGTTTTTCATTTCTATCGACAACCAAATGAGTTATTTTCACCGGTTTACCTTAATTCATGGCACAAGCGAAGTCGTTACAATTTATTCATAAATAAATACTCACAATAAGATAAAGGTAAGGTGACATTTTTGCCCCCCCTAACATATTAAATGGAACTTCGCACATCGTGATATTAATCAACTAACAAGAAAACCACGGTCAAATCGATGTGCAAAGAATCAGAACTGCTAGCAGCTTAACGTGCTCATGTAAACTTTGCTTCTCGGGACCTTTTTGAGTTGTTAAAAGGAACGCATCTGCTGCACAGAAAAGTACTCCTTTTTGTTACTTTCTCATCGTAATGCATTATTTAGATAATTTCAATAGAATAATTGTAAGGATCACTTTTAATTAACACAATAAAACTAAATTCCTCACAGAGCTTCTTCGATATTTTTCCAGCTACTGCATTGCTGAAATTATGGCCAACGTGTAAAATTCAATTTACATCAGGATATCGGAAATCCTGAATTTACGTTATTGTCTAAGGAATCAATTTACGACTGACGCGATTACAATAATAGCCGTGTATGGTTAATAATATATCCCGTGCAATTACCAGGATTTCGATTAGGGCAACGTTTTAGTACTGCACAGGTTGTAATTCCGATGAGGCATTTACCGAAAATCGAGTTGACTGATCGGATGACTGTATGGATTTGTCAGTATCGTTATGTAATGATGGTATGTTTACAGTAATTAATTTTCAATACAAATGGCACCGCCCCATGGCATCAGGAATCTCTAATAATTAAACGCTTAGATACGTTGCAAACGCGCTTCCTGTAAGTAGATAATCCGATATTCTTTGCCTTGTAAGTTATCATATATAAGTTTTTCGAGCGTCTAAAACAAAAAAAAAACAACAAAAACATGATAATAAGTGCTTCAGACGCCTTTCTTACGATTTGCATTCGGCTCATATCAGTGTAAGTCCACAGTTGACGGTACTGTTGGCGAGTTTTGAGTTACTCACGTTAGACATTCCATAGGAATCCTTTTTTTATCCAACGAGAAGATAGCGTACAAGGAATGATAAAGCCGCAACGTAATGTATATCACAATTACATTCACACAAAATGTGTGCCACTAAATTTACCATTTTGTATTTTTCACTATAACAACTAATGAAACGAAGAAAATTCGAGGTAATTTGGAAGTAGCTCATCTCCAAAGATGATTTAACTCAATGCGAGAAAGGTTATTTGATTTAATTAAAGTAAAACGGTTGGCTACCCTAATGGTAAGAGTCTGCTTCCGACTGTGGCAATTAGGCGCTATGTGTTCGAGACAGAGCAGATTTTTCTGATAAGCCTGGTGTAATCTCAAGTCATCATTCGCTTGTTTTGCGGTGAGGGTTTATATAGATATGGAATATTTTACGTACTAGATGACTCCTGACGTTATAATAAGCTTGGCATTTTATATACCCCTACGAGTTGTGGCCCACAAGTCATAAGTGTAAACCAATCTGTAAAATGTTAAGCAGTTTTCCCGATGTTGGAAACAGAGATGTCCACATTGATAGGCCCAAAAGATGTAAAAACATGATTAACAAAAGAATGGACTGATAATATGGAAATGCTTAACCTAGATTAAATTTCAGTAACGTCTTAAAACAATCATGTCCTCGCAAACTGGTAGCAGCTGAAAGGAAAACTGCTATTTTGTATTAGTAAAACGGTTAAAAAGTGGTCCACAGTATTTGTTACCGCTTTCCATAGTTTCAAAGATATCAACTTAAATATCATAGCGGTTGGTTACCATTCTTCTTACACTTGATTGGTCCATAAACTCTCAAAGTTGCATTTGAATCGGTGAGTGTCAATTACCGGTGTTCCTTTAAGGTACCCCGAATAAAATAATGTTCTTAATTGAAGAACATGATTTTAAAACGTGCTATCAATGAGATCTGGTTATAAGAAGAAGTTTCAGAAAATTTTATCTGTAACAGCTTTTATGTTCAGGAAGACGAGTATAGTAAAAACAAGCATTTTCCAAATATGTGCCTTGTAATAATACGGTGGAAAATTAGCAAACTTTCTAAAACTTGTAACTGTTCATTGCTATAAACAATAAAAAGTGAAACAGTACCACAGTGCTGTTTCTTTTTTTCACCATATATGGTGAAAAACAAATTTGGCGGAAGTAAAATCTCTATTTCCACGCCGGAAGAAAAAAAAACTTAATTCAACCACCTATAACGGATGCGTATTCGTTAAAATAGACCTCCACCAAGTTTGGGTGGCTATCGATTTACGGCGCCACCGTAGTCAGCCCGGCCTTTCAGCCGGCCGCGTTGCCACGTCTACCCTATCGCGTACGTTATTCGCTCGTCGTAGCGCCGCATCGGGGAAAGCGCATTGCGACGTCATCGCCAACGTTGCATTCGTCAAAATTGCCGTAGTCATTTTCAGTACCTGTCCGCCTGAAAACTAGCCCGTATACTCCCAACATACAATAGCATCCGACTATAGCATCCCAATTTTCTTTTCCGTAACACTCATTTTCCGTCGCCGAAGTGTCTCTCTTTTTGTCTTATATTCGTTGCAATTTCACTTGTTTCACCTTTTCCCACTACGTTACTTATCATTTCATTTTAATTTCAAACGTTGAGCGCGACAGGCTGTGATTGTGCGGTTGTGTTTTTGATTGTTATTTTGATTTATCTGTTCAGTGTTAACGCGCCTCTAGTCAATCATAAGTCCAGTAGATTCGTGCTGTTTGTCTGTTTTGTGCGAAATATTTTGGTGTTTTCTGTGCGGTAAAGTATAATAAATCGCCAGAAAAGAGCAATTGCAAAATATATGTAAACCTTCGATTATTGTTGCTACACTTCACATTCAATCAGTACACATTTTTTTTTACGTTAAAGTTATCTTACAAAAATAAATTCATTATTTTGTTACTATTCCAATTTCTTTATGTCGTGCTTAATTCAGGACTAAATCTACGTATTTTTAAAAGAACTAAGTATTCTTTATTCCATAATTTGAAATAGAAAACAAATCCAAACACTTACTAAGTATGACAAAAAAGAACTTTAGTTAAGCGTATATATATATTTTCACAAATTTTTAACAGAATTTATACCAAGAAAATCTAAAGAAATAGTCGAATCACACTAAGAAATAAACCACACCCTTACATATCACATATTTTCCTTTAGAGATCAGAAAATATCTAGAAATTCCGTTACTGTTGGAGGCGTCAGTATTGTGTCCCTGTAATATATTACTAGAAAAACTTTTGCGACCTACGTCAATACTTCCGTTATGAATCATCCATCAGGATTAATTTGTCTTCCAGCTCTGACATCTGTCAGAATGTATTTGTGTAGCTATTTTCTTGTTTTTTTGACGTCTTGCTTTACAAAGCCGTCGAGTAATATATTTTTAACGACGTCGATCATGACGGTTTATTTTTTACATAATCTGAATTAGCCTTCGAAAAAATTAAATATCAAAGAGATTATTTAAAAAAATATTTTATTCCAAACAAATATGTAATGTTATTTGGAATGAAATGCAGCCTGTGAAATATTTATTATACAACGTCGTTGTTACCTTCTACATTATTTCTCTAGTTGTTGAAATCTTTCTTATTCATGCAATACTTCTAAGACTTTTCTTTGGATTCAGAACAACGTTTAGGCATCTCAAAGTATTTGAACCAAAGAGTTCTCTGTTTTGTATGTACAGTGAAAGAATTTAACAACCGCATTGTTTGCCAATAAAGAAAGAGATACGTGAGTGTAGTGACGTGTATTTCATCTTTGTGGGATATATTGTAAATACTCTTCTCTATCGAATACAAAATAAAAGGTCGATTCTTGATGAATAAATACAAATAGAAGTAGGCAGGTAAATAGGCCGCGTAATAAAATAGTGTTTATTAGCAAATACTAAGTCTACATTTAACATTCATAGATTTAATTCCTATTGAATAGAGATTATTTTGAAACTAAACGTGTTTCGGATCTGAATCGTGTCATGTCGTTTTTGTTAAAATAAAAACTCGACGTTTCGCCCACAATCGGGCATTCTTCAGGAGAGGGAAAGTTGGCAGGCAACAGTTAGCACGGTAACTCAACGTGTAAACCACGCCATAAGCGAAACTAACTGAGCTAGAAGCAGTTGATCACGGTAACTCAGTATGTGAACCATGCCAGAGGCGAAAATCAACTGCAGAGATTATTTTCGTAAACTCCAACTAATTAAGAATCTTATCAAACAGCCGGCATAGTAATGCATACATATAAATATAGTTCAAAATATTATGTTTTCATTTAATATGTACACATTTAATTACCTTTCAGTAGATAATTTTCACATCCGTAACACCTAATCTAGTTAAGAAACGGAAGCTTTTAACATTACTTTCTTTCTATATTTACGAATTGTACATCAACACACCATGATGTGTTCTTTTACTTTATGGTACTATTATTATTGCCATTAATGTTTACATCATTTTGCTCTGTTATATAAAATATTTCCAAACTTATGCAATGAAATGTGTTACTTTTAAAACTTATAAACACAGACAGCATTGAATTCATGTTCATTTATTTTTAATATTCACACATTTAACTATGGAATAGTTCGATATCATAAGCTTTTTTTTGCAGTAGAGAATAACGGTGAGATATTGATTTTACATATATATATATATATATGGTATATATATATATATTAATAATTTAAATTAAAGAACTAATATAGACAATTAATGTAATATTTAAGCTTTAGGCAATTATTTAATAATCAAGAATATAAAAATACTTTCACGAGTTAGCAGTAAAATATTAAAATAAAGCATGAAAATAGTGATACGCCAATTTTCTCATACCTGATAATTCCAATAAGATTTACATGTATGTATTACCATACCTGCTTAACAAGTTTCTTAAACTGTTCGAGTTTATGTATTTAATAATAATAAAGATCAACAGGAAAATTCCAATAATGAGGCGCATATTTGCCAAAAGTCCTTCTTTTATTATGCGGTGTATCTACCTGTCTACTTCTATTTGTATTTATCCATCAAGAATAGTCCTTTTATTTTATATTAAGTAGAGAATATATCCCAAAAAGATGAGATATACGTCACTACATTTTCACATCTCTTTTTTTGCTGGCAAACACCACAGTTCTTTTTCTCTTCTTCTTTCTTCTTTCATTGTGCGTACACTACCATCCATTGAAGTTTGGCCAAGCAATGAAATTTAAAAAGTCAGAAAGTAGAAGGCAGCTAATACCAAAAAATACATTTATTACTCTAAAAGATCAACTATCAAAATCTAACGTAAAATTAATTTTTGATTATTCGTTATTAAGGAAATTCTTGAATATTAATATTACTCATATTAATTTTCGTAATGTACCGCTTGGGACGTTGTTCCATTATTGTTGAAGAAAAAACCCGAGTTCCAACAATTCGGACTCTTCTATCGAGCTCATCCTGCAGTTGCTCAATAGAGTTGAGATCAGGACTCTGCGGTGGCCATGTCATAACCTGTAAAGTATTCGCTCCTTTTTCGAGTTGCTGCTTATACTTCACCGAACTGTTGGGGTTTATCGTGTTAAGACCTCGGAATTTAATTGCCTACAATAAAAATTGAATTTGGGTCTTGGAAAAGCAGAATTTAAAATGTCTGAATGTCAATTTCTGATGAAATGTAACTGGATAATCTGTTGGAGTTATTTCAGTTATATCAGTCATTTTATAAGTTTAGGGGTAAAATATATGGATTGGAATTTTTTTAGAGACCAAACATGTTTTGGGATAATTTTAGAAGCTTCATTTGCCACTCTTGGAAAAAAAAGGAAATTAACTGAATTTAGTAGAGACTTACATTCGAGATGGCACTTCTAATTCACGATTTCAAAGTACTAATGCCATTCTGTGATCAATTCATTCATTGCTTTAGCATTTTGCCAATCATATTTCTTGTAAATAGGTAAGAACGCTAAAACAAAAGAAATCGATAAAAGGATGCTGTCAGCTTTACAATATTATAGAGCGATTACTATTTAAAGCATTCTTAATTTTTTTTTGAGAAATGTTGAAAAATGCTATTTAACTGAATCTACTTACCTTTTGAAAGTAAAAGTGCTGAACCGACAAAGTTGTTTGAAGGCTTGTTTTTATTCTACAAAAGTTCACTTCAAAAACAGGATTCTCAGTTAGATAAATTGACTGTGAATCCATAGATTTAATTTACAATCACAACATATGCATACGTCTTCCATATTCCTTGGCTACGATAGGAATAATGACCAAAAGATGGAAATAATATTACATTAATTGGTAAGTATTTGGATAAGAGCCTAAGCCAATCTAAACCAGATGACTCAACCAATATTAAATCTGAATTAATATTTATAATAGCTCAAAATAATACAATCATTACCTCAGAAACATATAATTCTTGGGGCAAATACCAGTTTGGAGATGATTATTTAACTGCTCGAGAACAGTTAAAAAAGTATACAAAAATGTTTTATACATATTTTAGAACATAGACAGCAAATTCCTACGGCGCTACTGAAGATGCTAACATAGTTCGTTCCGTCCTGTTATTCACTTTGCAGTGACAGTATATTTTACTTGAATTACCTGTCAACAGCTAACGATTACTTTTGGTGTGTAATACAATACTTTGACCCGGCTAAAACTCATCCATTTAATTAATTATGGAGGCTTCAATTGTGTCAAAATAAATCATCTGTTTTTGTTAATTGAATTACAATACCGTAATTCCCTGGCAATTTATACTGTCAGCACAAAGCCATGCATCATCACATTCACAGAGCAGTCATTTCAAGCGCTATAAATAATTTATGTTGGTAAGTAGCATATTTGTGCATGCAAATTTAATATCTGTCGACGCTGTTAGGTAGTAAATATTTGTGAATTCAAGTTAATTCAAACAAAACCCTCGACCACGACGTTTATGGATTGCTTCGTAATAAGCGTCCTGACAGCGTTTATGAATATGTAAATAATAACTTCGAAAGGGATGGTTCTGTCAAAGTTTCCTCCTCGATTAAATATTGTAAGGATTTACTGTTGACTAAATGGGGTGTGTTTGTAAACACATTAATTAATACATTTGTTTTATTAATGTTAAAGTAATATTCAATGAACACGATTGATGATACAGGTGTCTTAAACTGAGTTTTGGTGTCCGATCTCTTGCTTTATCTTATTCCTATTTTCTTGCGAATTTCTTCTAGTTTCCTGTAATTATTCTTCTGTTTGTTTTAGTGATCTCGTCGTTTTTTTCATGTCGCTTTTAACAACTTGACTAACACGTTTTACTCTATTAAATTTGGTTTCTATTTCGTCTTTCTCTATATACCAACATAAAGTGAAAGTGTGAAAAGAGAAAGGTGGAAAATGTTTTCCTTTACCTAAAAAAAAACTTAATAGGAAGAGTCAGACAAAATAGTGATGCATCAAACTTCACGACTTCCATTAATCAGACTATTGCCAATTTACAATTCCTAAACTCCAAGAGAAACTAAAAGTTGAAAAAAATGTTCTCAATACTGAAGCCAATTACCTGGGATATGAATGTATGGTAGATCTACAAACAGATTCTTTAATAATTAATTTGAATGATTCAGCAGCAGCGATATAGACTTCTCTTATGATAGCACCTACTTGTTAGGAATCTCTTGAAAACACAATAAAAATAGATAAGCAATTATATCGCTGCTTTCTAAATGTTTAGCTCGTCATTTCGAAATGTTGTGGCATTAACTGTGAGGCAACAGGGTAGAATTAAAATAATCTCGCAACCACACTGATGATACCGAGTAGGCAGACACATGTATATGGATAGTGTATTTTTTCTCTCCTTACATTGCGTTCGCTATAAATGGTTCCATCAATACCACGAGGAAGCTATTTTAGCAATTTTTTTTCTAAGCATTTTCTGTTCTGCTAATTATCAGTATATTTTTACTTATCAAACTTGTTGCATTTAAGCAACCTATTGTAACTCATTACTCGCCATTGTCCCATTTTTGAGGCGCTCAGAAAAGTCAGCAAACTAAAAATTCATTTTCACATTATCGCTAAAACAGATTGATTTACTATAGTAATCAGCTGACTATTGTTTCAAAAATCGTTATTTGGGCGTTGCAATAAATCTACGACGTTAGAATTGAACCAGTTTTAGAATAGTCTATCAACCTAATTTCATCGCTAAAACCCGCTTCCAATGAAATAACTCAACAGCATTAAAGGAACCAGCTTAAAATAGGGAATTGCATGAAGTAAAGAAATTCACATTTATGTACTTTCGCGAGATGGATCCTACAAGGTACCCGATCCTTTAAATTATGGGGCATTCCTATAAAATATGTATGTTGGGACTTAATTGGTTTAATTACTTAATTACTCGAACGCGGCAGCGTTCTCAAAAAGAAAAAAATCTGGTCATTTAGCTGGAAGTAATTTCTGAATAATAACACCACAATGGGCCAGGAACGACATGATATACTTCTTTTTACAAATTCAATGGAACTAATACTTGGATTCTTCGTATTTCAAACATCGACACGCTCTCTGCACAATGTACCAAGCATGTCAACGAAAACAATTTCACTTCAGCCCAATTTTAAAAGGTAATGATTTTTGTACCCGATATTGTTCGAATAAAAATACTTTTCACTAACTAAGGGTAATGAATTTTCTTGGCACCGATCAAAAGAATCTTTATGTGAAGGATTATTACTAAGAAAGACTAGGAATATTCCTTTTTAACATAAACGTGTGTAACCGTTTATTTTACGGTGTTTAGATGACCTAAAATAAAATCGATTTTAAAAATATGTGATTTCCTTAGTAGTTCCGACGTAATTAAATTTTTGAAAAATATCAACCTGAAGGATTCGAGCTTGCCAACTCCCGTTCGCCGGACAGGCGTGCTGGTTAACCACCAGACCAGAGAGCTTATACCAGGAACGAATCACTTTTTAATACCTATATCTTATGCCTTACTTAAGAGGGTTGATGTTTTCAAAAAAAAAAGTTACATGGAAAAAAGTCAAAGAAATTATGGGTTTGCATATTTCAGCGACGGAAGCCAATATATATTGATCAATTAAGTTAACATGCTCGCGCCGGCGAACAAAAGATGTCAAGTTCGAGCCTTTAACGGGATTGATATTTTTTAAAAATGTATTTGCAGGAGAAACCAAAGAAATCACGGATTTCCACGGAAGCCATATATATTAAATAATCTATTTCATCCCATATATTAGGTGGAATTTTTCAATGCAAGCCTGAAATATTAAGCAATAATTAAGTTGTAGGAAAGAGAATAAATCCTAATTCCAATTAAAAATACTTACTTCCTAAGAAGTGTAGCAACAAATCGAAGTAAATAATAGAAACATATCTACATGGTAACATGCAATTCAATAGTTAAAGGCGTTAAGTAACATACAAAACAATTCCGCCTCTTTGTGAAACTTTCTGCTCTATCCTCACCGGTAGCATGGCGTGGGGATATTGGAGCGCCACTACCGTCTCAGATCGAGGGCGTAGCCCCAGAAGAAACCAAAACGGAGCCGCCGTACAGACCCTACCGGTCACAATCGAAGACAGGCCTTCAGTTAGCTCAACTTATTCTTCCGTTAATTCCAATAACAATACTCAAATCACCGAGTTCGATGTCGTGCCGACTACCTTTTCCAGAAGGCCTTCCCTCGACCTTAGCATCGGGGGACCGCAAAGTACGCTTGCCGGAATAATATGCGCCGCACATGGCTCCAGACATCCAGGCGGAACACTATCTGCTGGTAACACATTGACGCGAATGGGTAGTAGACATACCGCCGTTAGTGTGGAATATGCCGTACCACATCATTTGCAATACCATTCGGCCTATGTAGATTATCACCATCAACAGCAACTCTCATTTTCAGACGACGATTCAAGTTCCGAACCTGGTTACGCAACAGGTACTGCTCCAATTTTATACCGATCAATATGTTGCGCTCCAATTTCCTCTATTTATATAGTATTTAATGTGCTTTAACCATATAAGATTGTTTTCGTACATAAAGGAGTGCATTGATTTTGTAATGATGACCTAGATAGATAATCATGCGAAAAATAGATCGTACGAGGTTACTAGGAATTTTTGCTCTTATTTATTTGCGGAATATATGTTATTTTTTGATTAATTACAATACTTAATTTTGATACTGAAAAGTTATTAATGTCGAATTAACTTCCAGTTGTTGCTTGAAATCATTTAATTAAACTTCTTTTGCAAAGGATCTTAGGTTACATTAGAAGTTAGCCATTGAACTTCCGCCTCCTTTTTTCTTGTTTTCCGTTTTAAAAAAAATTCTAGTAACGGAAATAATAGTGTAGGTGTTCTTATTTTCATTTCTTCAGCAGTGTCTGGTGCTATATTTTGCTAGTGGCCTAGCTTTCTCCTGCCGACAAACACCTTGCAGCCAATATTTCTCAGATGTTATCATCCCAGATTTTGTTGACCTTCATTTATCCTTCCTTATGTTCATTCTCGTCTCTTACACGTTCTTTCCTCTTTAAATGTTCCTACCACCAAGCCAAAGGCACACTCTAAAACCATATACCACTCCACCGTTTCTTTGACCTACATACATTTTCTTTATTTTGGACTTAATATCCTTTATACGACCAAACACAATATTAAACAATACCGGGCTACAGCGACTTAATCCCTGGTTTACTGTAAATCCTTCCAGTTTCATGTCAATTTTAACGTAACTCGCATTATTTTGATATAATCTCATGATTGCTCGTTGTAAATACTTAATGATTTTCCTCCTCTCCACTTTTAAGATATTTCGTCGCAAAAGTTTCTTGTTCCGGTTTATCGAATACAATAACTCTTCAGAAAATTGAAAGTTACTACTGCACTAATCACAAGTATAGAAGAATGCCTAATGTAGGTTACATTTCAGTAATTTCACCTCTCGTGAACAGGTTTAAATTTAAAAAAATATTTTATTTACTCAATTATATATTACACCTACGATATTGTATCATAGAATTTGGGGATATAAAGTGCCGCACGATTTAGTCTTTCCGAATTTAGTTTCAATTCACTGAATTTTAAAAGTAACCATTTGAAAAAGACAGTGTATGCTGATAGAAAATTAAGAACGGTATCTTTGAATCTTTGAAAAAACAAGCAGAAAATTGTGTTTGTATAGAAAATTAAAATCCTTTATTGTTCTTCAAAGTATTCTCCACCAAGACGTCTTCACTCTTTCATCAACTGTTAACAAATTGTCTGGAGTTAGGTCAAGACTGACGGACTCAAGTCTCCTTTTCTTCAATTAAAAAATGTAGCATCCAACATGAAACTAACTTATATACTTCTTCATATCTGTTGAAATAATTTTGTATACGATACATTCAATAGTCAGGTTGGTTGTATACACATTCTGACGTCACAGATATTGTATAAGAAGCAGTTGAAGTAATAGTTTTAAACGTTGATCATCCCCCAATATCTCTAGCAGATATGCTTCAGCGCTGGTATAAAGAGAAATTTGTATCTAGATAATGATATTCATCCAGGAAACCACTTTGTCGAAGTTGTTACTACAGTCCAAAATCTATTAGACGTGACAAATTCATCATACCAAATATTGGTACATCAATCATCTTACATTAGAATTTTAAAGTAACAGCTTTTTTGCTTCCGGATAACACACTTGCTTAAGCAAGACTAATGTTGTGCGCAATAGTGGTACATGGTGTTTTATAAATTTACACACTTATATCAGATTCAACGAATGTTGAAGTGTATTATTACGATTTTATCAGTAGGCAATAAAATACGTTGAGCGATTAGTTAAAAACAAAATTATTATCGTATTCTTTCTAAAATGGAGAATAATTGCTAAAGTTACGTCAGAATAGTCACAAGAACTGGTATATCCAGACTTGCCTTCCTTAACTTCCAGAATCATTAAATAATCTCCTTAATATCTCGATTCTTGATTCCTTTTCGGGACAACTGGGAGTATCCTACCTACTCGATTTTCTAATGACTCTTATATAAAATTTTGTCGGTATTACAAGCAGTGCCTTTGCAATTTAAAATTTTTAAGTTTCTGTTGTTACTGATATCTAGCATTTTTAAAGAATAATCAGTACTAAATTATTTCAAACTGTTGAGACATATTGTATTTAATTTCATGGTAATTTTCCTACGCGATACTTACGGTTTATTATAGATTAGTATTATTCCTGTCTTCATTATATTCAACTTAAACTTATTTGTTTTCTATTACTAACTGATTATCTCTGCTACCACATTTCAAACACTATAATTTCATCATTCAAGCTTCCAAAAATTTATTTAAAACTACACCTTCTCAAAATAGGCAAATTAACATTATCAATATTAAAGACTAAGTACCATAAAATATTATTTATGTGTGTTATTGCATGATCGAAACAAATTGCTTCTGATCAGATTTTATCGTAAAAAACAGTGTATTTTCATTACCCAGGGGTATCATAAAACATGCAACCCTCGAAAGGACAATAATTATTAATTCATGTCGAATTACGTAAAGCACTTTGCAATAAAAAGTATACATTTCCCTCACTACGAACACCATAAAAACCATACAACGGACTAGCGGGACGCCCAACCAGTCCCTCTACTTATTAATTCATGCTTTTCACTTCTACCTCATTCACTGGCGTATATAAAAAACGCACCTGCTGTCATGTTTCCGAGAGTTGTATTTCATTATTATCCAGTACATATTCGCTCGTTGTTCACTTGTCAAACTAACAAAAAGGATAGATGGTTTAATAGAATTTATCATTTAAAGGACCTTTCTCTGTATATGTGACAAATGACGAGTTAACATTTTTGTTGGTCGATGCTTATCGGCCAACTTCAAAATTATTACAGCGTATCGTAGAAAAACTGACGATATATCTGTCGCATGTGCATATTTAATTGAACTGTAGGTATCTTTCCATCTGAATTAAAACTTGCAAAGATTGTGTCAATACACAAGAAAGGAGATATTAATGTATGTAACGGTTAAACCCCTATTTTATAAGAAAACTCAAAAATCTCGCGACGCACGAGGCTATATTAGCAGCTTCCATTCGATCATTTCAAATAGCATTTTCTTTTAAGCTCATTTCCCGGATTTTGAAAGAATCTTGCTGCAAAAGCTATTCGTTTTTGTAAATTTGGTGTTCTGTATAATGTAATGAGAGCCATAACTAACGCTGTGCAGCTACGTACGCTCAGACAAAAACTTTTATTTATTCATCAGAACTGCCACCATTCTTTGCGATATCTGAGTTCTCTGAAACTATTCCTAATTTCCTCGATTTTATTTAGTGTATGGCGTTTCGTATCATCTCTTTACTGTATTGGGTATTGGTTGAGAGTAAACCAGGTTCTTGAGGTGACCCTATAAAAAAATCTAATATAGTAAGGTCGGCCGACCTAAGAGGCCGTAATTGGGCCATTTCAAGCTACCTATTTTTCACGAAATATTAAATTTATCCATTCAGCTACGCGTGCTGTCAAATGTGCAAGGCATCCGTCTGAAAATAAATTGCTCTCCTTTCTGTCAGCGACACGTCGTTCTTCAATACACTTCTCCCTAATGGTAGAACAAATTAATAATCTTCGCCCTGCATCACCTTCTTTGATAGTGTGCCCACATTTTGATTTGAATGGCTTATTGAGTTTATAAATTCTTTGTAGTTGTGATTTTTTAACAGTAAAATTACCTGAATGATAAACCCTCGATGATAAACCGGAATGTTTTTCCGCCAAATGCATAGCGTTATCGTTTTCGACATATTTCCTTTTCTTTCTCGACGTTAAGAACGCTGCCAGTTGCAAAAAATGTCTTAACTCTATTCTCATGGCACATCATATGTTTAAGATTGGTGCTGAAAAATCTTTCGTTAAACTGCCGCACCATTTCTCTTAGCGAACTTTCTCCGAGCCCACAACACTGAACAAAGTAAATTCTTTGCTATAATTTAGCAGTAATCAAATTGCATTAAAGGATACTACAAATTTTAATCTGACATGACTTGAGATTAGTCAGCGATTATCTTTTATTGGCTTTCTTTATTTCACGCTGTTTTAAGAATTCGGATATCGCAGATAACGCTTGCAGTTATTGTTGGTAAATTTATTGTGTTTCGTAAGTTCAAGGTGCTGCAAATGTAATTTCTTTCTCTATTCTACAAATATATATATTTTTATAAATACGTTTTGTCAAAGTCGATATTCTTGAAATTTTGTAGCGCACCTCTTGCAACATTAATCTTGGGACAGCCTGTATATTTAGGGACAATATTTGACAAAAAGACCTTATATGAAAAAGGAAATCCAAAAAAGAATAATAGCAGGGAATCGTTGCCTATATGCACTTAGTAAATTAATAAACAGTAAGTCGCGGAAGGACACGGAAAATATAGGACAGAAAAGCGTTAAAAATGTTATTTAATGATCAGGTTATAATAGGTGTAGTGGGAGCCCAGAGGCTAAGACGCATGGGACATACTGTGAAAATGGAAGAAAATAGAGTACCAAAGAGAGTATTAATTTGGAACCAATAGGTCATGCGAAGCCATTTAAACCAAATTTCGATCGAAAAGTCTTTAGTTTGCGAAGACAAGAACACTGTGATTTCTGAAAATCAGATAGAAATGTTCAATCACTTACAAATGTAGGTGCAGCTTGACCTTAAGCGTCTCAGCGATTCCTCTATTAGTTAGTTATGGTTCTAATCATAGCGATTCTTATGTAATAATTTCCATCTGCAGCAAGAATTCTTTTCTTTTGGAATAAGTTTTATTACACGCAGATTGCTTCACATTTTCACAATCGGTGTTGTAGAATAGTGCTATAATTTTTCCAAATGGTTCAAAAAATCCGTACCTACGTATGTACATACGTTAATAATCATTAAGCAGACTTTTAAAATAGTTAGAGTGTAACAAAAGATATTTATTGTAAGATTTGCACTTTTTAATGTTCAACCGGAAGTGTTTCGTAGGAGAGAATTTTTAAAATTATATGTTATAACTACTTATTCCAAAATGTCAAAGTTCTAACAATACCCCGTATAACAAAAAGAATACCACTGATTCATCTATACCGAAAGAAGCTACTGTTCGTTTTTTTTTGCACATTGTTTTTAATTAAATAATACAAAGGAAAACCAAACTTCAGATGCTATATAAAATTACGTGGAATAAAACCCGAATTATTGGCGAGCATTTTTAGCACATTATTACCAGCTTTACAGCGACTAAAGTGCTATTTTGATGCCTAACCTTATAAAGCAATTTTAAATATTAATAAGTCGGATTCTACCACCCCATGGCGGAATTTAATTTCGCGTAACGCCGCTGTTCAGCGTAGATCTTACGGTACTCACCGAGGGTAGTTCCTCAATGTAGTAACCTGGGAATATTCGCCTCTGGGGAAAATTTTTCAAGCTTCCTTTTTACATTACCGCCTCGAACTTTAGACGGTAACATATACCACTTCCTCAACTCAATAAGTATGTATAACCTGTAAAATCCAATTCCCCTTATTTTCTTTTCGAAAATAAAACGTGACGGATGGGTTTGCGGTTTTATATCTATTTTTCACTGTTTATTTTTTTTTTGTTGATTATCCTTAATTTATTGAAAATACATACCACAAACGAATATTAACTCCGTTCGTTGGATCTCCATTATAAAGTGATATATTATTAAAGAACCTCAACAGCTTTTAAGTTATTGCTGTTATTAATTAATCAAAGGTATAGTCACAGAAATATGAAATCAATACAATAGTGTATTGATCATAATATGAAGGGTTAAAGGACTGCTTTAAAGTTCATAATGTCTGATAAGCCATAATTAATAGACATATTAACAGTTTTTGTTTGTTTAAGGCCTTGTGTCTTACATATTCCAATTAAAATTACTTCTTCCTTAAATAACACGAGCTAATGTTTAATTCTGTTGAAAACGACAATAACGTGTGTATACGTACATATGTGGAATTAGTGAATACTCGTCTCAAAAATAAGTCAAAATTTAATTAACAACTTTAATTTTAATTAAATTGAAATTGAAATTAATTGGCATTATCTTTTATATTCAGCACTAGATTCTAACCAACAATAGTCTTCCATCGTATTGTAATCCCACCGGCCTCGATACCTGTTTTCCATTTGCAGAATATCCTTGATGGAATCCTGTTCGTCACTCATCTCGATTTTTTTTCCAGGCACATTCTTCATAACGTTTTAACAAATGTTCAACAATTTGCATCTACTTCTCTGATTTATGATTGTCTAAAAAACGTTGGATCACATTTTTAAATGACCCCCAAACAGCAAATTCCTTACAAAACACCTGCTTTCAGTTTAACGTCTTAACTTAACTTAAATTTGGAAATACTTTCTTTTTATATAAAAATCCTTTTCCAGTTTTATCCATTTATTTGGGAAAGAGAGACTTCATTTTGTTCCGCAAGAGAGCCATATTTTACATTATCCGTTCTCGGTAGATATCTAACCTATTCTTCCTGGCCACGCCCTCATTTTGTCCTTAATTAAAACGAAAAAATGGAAGAAAGAAAGCAAGAGCACGATGCATTAATTGTACGCCAACGTTCAAATAACAAGCAAACAAAAAATACGAATTCAAAAAAATAAGTGCATTTTCATTTTAATGCGTAGAGCATAGTGTGGTATTTAACTGATAACGTTGCTTTGTAAATTGTACACAAACACTATTGAAAACATGCAGAATGCATAAATATGGAAACTACACTTAATAAATTAGTTTTATTTATATATTAAGGTTCCCCCCCAATGATCAAATTTTGTGCGCTTCACATCCGTGCTCAACGTGTTTGATTCTCAAAACTCTTTTTATCAAAATAGCGTTTAAAACAGCTTGAATCTCACACGACATTGGAAAGCCATAAAACACACACTAAAGGGCCCTGAGATTTGACAAGGTTTAAAGCTTCACCACCGTAAGAGATAATCATGCCTAAACTAAATATGTGTTTAGCTTAACATTGCTGCAACATCAACATTGTACCATTGAAACTGGCGTAAAATCAATAGTGGCAGTTCTTTGATCTGCAGACATTTATCTGTGATTTGTAAATTCTCCGCAGAAAATATCCTTTTCACTAAATATATGTATTTATTGCAATAAAATGGTTTTCTTTTGTTTACTATTGCTATAGTATTTGCATACCACTTTACGTTCATGTAAACAAGGGTCGCCTATGTTCGTTGAAAAACAAAGATGACTGGCTAATAAAATCTCTCAAATGTACCATTTCTTAAACAAAATATTTAAATAAGTCTAAAAATATAACTTTGATATCTTTGTAAAAGTGTTAATCACCATAAAAGAAAAACAACCATATGTAGCCATATGTATAAAAATAAACAAATTGATTCGACAGTCGCGCTGTTATCATTTAAAATCTATGAGTCCTGTAGCAACATGTATAACATGCCGAGATGACGGCCGAAATTTTAAAAGAAAATACATCGTTGAATCTTCAAATTCTCTTCTCACAGTCTGGCTATCTACTTTAACCCTTTAACGAGCAGTTCTACTGTAAAAATGATTATAATTAATACATCGCTACTTAGGGTTCAGCACAAATTTTCTTCGACTTTTTGCATTGGATATCATAGAACAAAGAGCGAATCTTCTATATTTTCTCAGAAGGGGAGTTGTTTTGTGGATGGTGAAGTGCAGAGCCAAAAGGTTAATCAAAGACATTTTTCTGGCGTATTACTTATCTTTATGCAGAAGTTCGAAGCATCAGTATTGTTAACGCCATATTCGTCACTCTCTGTATAATTTGCATCAGATTCCTCAGAGTACATTGTTTTGAAATTCCGTTTCAGAAAGGATGTTATATAAATATACATTCCGATTATCGCTGTCATTCAGACCATCATCATTAGCTTTTTTTCTAAAGGAACGTAATCCCGGTCTCAAGTCGCTGGCATCAAAGAATCTTCGATGGGTATAATTGCTGAGGCCTTCTAGGAAATTTTCTTGTGGAAAAACCTATCGAACACTCTGGAGTTGAGTTATCCGGGAGTGATGGTGATGAATTATAATTTATATCACTGTCCCCCTCAACAACAGAGTCCTCAACCATTGCCTCACTTATTCCAACCAAAAAAAATCATATAAGTCATTGGGAGGTAACTCTGACGTTACTGTGTTACTGTGGGATACTATATACCGATAAGGACCAGAATCATATGAATTCCACGTTCATTTATAGCCCACATGGAAAGTCACTTCTATAGCAGCCACTATCTTATGAAGGGTTAACTCATTTATAGCCCGGATGAAACTTAAAAATAAAAGCAAAATATTGGTGAAATCTAAAGGCATTACATTTTTTTTAAAGCTTTGATAAGTCATCCCGACAGTTTTAACCATGTGTTAGTGCCTAACGACCAGTTTCTTTATCTTATAGTAATATACACAAATGCAGATATTTCAGCTTATTGCGGTATTTATTTCGATAAAGTCATCATTACGAAGTCACTAAAGCAATACTGGCATCATTTTTTCCTAACAGAAATTTACGCTTAATTACATCTGTTGGACATTTGGAAATCGCACCCGCTGGTTTAATCTTTTTTTTTTGCTTACAGTGTGCACAATTATTTATATAAAGGTTTTTGAGATAACAGCTATCGTCGAATTTATCTCACAATTATGGAAAAAACGGCCTGCACGTGATTATCCAATTTTTATTTCTGTTAGTGGTACAAAAGAATGATTCGTGACGTTAATTAACATACATATCCGTTAATTATTGAGAGGTAATATTAATATTTATTTTTGCTTTATATTTATTTAATATAAAGCACAAAATTACACATTAGCCTTAATCGATTGCGATTAGGTGTTCCTCTCGGCATAATGTTCAATTCCAAGTAATGGATTAATTGCATAACCAAGCAAGAGCTTTCTTGTAGGAAGATACTACGAGGATTGTAGAAATAAAGATAATCGCTTTTAGAGACTGTAAAACAATTTTCACTCAGTGAATTTTTATGAAACCTATAATATTAGTATTAAGTCAATGAGAGACCGATGGCGCAGTGCGTAGCGCGTTCGACTACCAGTCTCGAGGTACCGAGGAATGATGAGAGCGAACATCCCAAGAAATTCTGCGGGCGTATGCGTAATAATAACTTACGGTCGGCCGATTTCCACTGTAATTGGCGAAAGCTGTTAGGGAATATGAAGGCATGAATTATTAAGTAACGAATCTCGTTGGTGGAATTCCGCAGTTCTTTAACTTATTTCTAACTCAACGTCCAAATTGAACCACTGTTCAAAGTTCTTTTTGACTTTTCACGGCCCAATATTGAACTTATTCTCTTAAAAATTGTGTGATCTTAGCGCCACAATTCTTCCGTGGTAGAAGCTGATACTGGATTCCGTTTCATATCCCGCAATTGGTCAAAGATCGTGCAATGGCGAGCGTCAGGGGAGGACGCGATATATTGTTTCTGCAAGAAGAGTAAAATTACATATTTGAAAACGTTATTTACATATACGGGTGTTTCAGTACTATTTGTCCGTGTTGAGGGTGACTGGGAGTCCTAATGTACTCGAAACCATAGATAAACAATCGTTAACTTTTTTCCTATATTCGACTTCGTAAAAAATTATCGCCATATACTAATGCATGGAGACCATTTTATACAGTCCTTGGTGAATACTATTTTTTCAATTTTAATTATTTAGTTTGATTGCAATAGAATGTGAAGGGATTTTCTTTTCTTCGCTCTCTGTGGATTTTCTTTTAATTTTATTTTTAGTAACTCCATTTGTTCTATGAGAATTATGATATCAATAAATAACTGGCTCGTATGTAATGAGAGCATTTCGATAAAGCAAATCGAATCATTGCGCACAGTCGTAATTTTCAAAACTACAGGTAATCAATAGTTATCAGAACTTTTAATATGATGAGTCAATTTTTTCTCACATACTTCATATAATATGCAAGATATATTTAAGATAGGGTATCCTAGAAAGTTGTCGCTTGCAATTTTATCAATATGTTTACATTTAAGCAAAATCTCTTCTCGAATAAATGCGAAAAATCAATCGTTATCATGTTTCTATGCTCAACACTTAACTACACACCATTAAACAGTTATTAATGGGGGTTATTTGTGAACAATTTATGGTGTCGTGTCTAGGAGCATATGATATTTTTGCAGGTCCTTTATATTGTTCAGATATCTAATCTTATCTCTGTAATCGTCCATTTTATCTCGGAAATTTTCTGCTTCGAGCGTAGTGTGTGGATAATAAATGTTTTTATAAATTAATGAACGCAAGGTAATACATTTAACTCGCTGGTATTAATAATTATTCAAATACAACTACAAAACAAGTAATTTTTCGTGACTAATCTTCCATACTGAACTGCATGTGGTGCTTCATTAACATCACCAGTGATACTGTGATCCTTCGGTGTTGTAGTACCAGTTCATCATTGTTCCTTGATCAAATGTTGAATGGGCACCAATTACAACATGAGTATATGGAACGATATGTGCGAAGCTGCGATTCTGTATGGATACCATCCAGCAGTTGCATATGAATTAACATCAGTGGTGAACAATTTCCCTAGTGCTCGAGGTGTGTTACAAGGTACTTTAAATAGCAGCAAAGATTTGTATATCAATTTCATATTATAGCATCTTTTTCAATTAGAAAAGAACACAATCTAAATCAATCAAATATGACCCCAACTTATTAATCATTTGAATTGTATTTAATTTATTGTTGGAAGGAAATGTTATTGACGAAAAAAGAACAGGTACAGGAATCTTCTAAAAATCAGCATGTTTCAACTAATTCAATTATCTTAAGAAACAACATAAGTATAACTTAATTGCAATATTTAGATTGATCTAAACTCAAAAACAATATCTTTTCTTTCGAAGACGTAATAATTATTGTTATTCTTGGAGAATTGCCAAAATTATTCAAAAATATCATTGATATCTAATAATTCAACAAAGCAAGATGTTACCTTAGAAGTAAAATTTCATGGGTAATTTGGCAACCGCTAACTTTTAAAAATGTTTGACATAATAAATGTTTCGTGAATAATTTAAAAAACTAAACTAATTTTGATAACAGATCAACGTCATTTGAAGATCACAATAAGATATCAGAAGTATAATATAATCTAGTATTTGATCACAGTTATTTGCAGGAAAATAAAATCAAGTTAAAAATTTCTCGTATCTCCAAAATGATACATTTAGATAATCATAAAAGCCTCGAATAACATTAGATAAGTATCCTTTTTTATATTAAAAAAAACACAAATTTAGGTATATTATAAGGTTAATTAATATACCTAATTTATACGGATTTAAAATTTCTCGTTAGTCATTAATACATTTGATTGATGTAATAAGTGCTTATTATTATCAGAATTGTGTTGGAATCCTAAATTATTATCAGCTGCCAGTTACTAAATACCAAAAACTACGGGTATATTCCAAAGCTGCAATCGCAAATGAAGGCCAATGATGAGGCTGATTGACCATGACTTTATTAAAATGATCCTTTCTGGCTGAAAAACTAGTGTAGGACGCATAACGGATCTCCAGGAAAACAATACATGTAAAAACAAGTCAATGTAAATAGTCTTTATTACGCTCAACAGAAAATATCTGATCAGATATGTTTCAACAAATAATCTGAAAGGCTGACGATATCTACAGCCTGATTATTTACGTTAGTTGTGTACTTAATAGGTAGTACTACAAAGGAAGTGGAGATCACTTGGTTAGCGTTCAATACTCAGAATACTGTACATTAGAAATAATATCTTTACGGTAGTTGGGTTATCTCTTAAACTTTGCTCCTATTGATTCTCCATTAAGTTTTTTAATGTGTAATTGAAAATATAAATATTTATACGATGTGGTAACTACTTATACTACTTAGCAACAGTGTCTTACAACAGCGTTTGTCAACTGGCTATCGTTTTCACTTGTAATGGGAGGTTTTTTGAAAATGTTTCTTATATTTATAATAATTACGTGGGCTTCCACGGTCAGAGTCAGTTAAAACTAAACGTGTTCCGGGTTTGAGCCGTGTCATGGGAGGTAATGAGGTTAATGAATAAAACTAGTGAAGATGTTACTTCTGTGAATATATTTTTATATCGCTATTAGGCAAAATGGCTAATTATCTTCTATTTTTTTTCTAAAAATTAGGTTGGGGATCTAACAAAAATGGAAAATAAAACATCATCAGCAACATTCAATATTTCATTTCATAATAGCTTAATAAAACAAAACATTTTAAGTTTCACTTCCAAAGCTTCCCAGGAACTTTTAATTTTTAATGTTTTTTCTTAGCGAATTAAATAATTTCGGAATAATATATCGTTTTCTGTTTCGTTTCCCCTAGAATATTTTAAAACATTCATCTATATTTTTTCACTGACTTTCGCCCTATCTTCACACCATATAGTCCCAAATACATATGTCGAACGACATTCATGCCAAGGATCTGTGCTAGGTGCTGCCTAGTTCATCATTTTCAGGGCACCTATCTCAAATTTTTTAGTTTAATAGTTTTAACTAATCTGTTGGTGACTTTTTCTAATAAACGACTTGAATTTAAGAAAAAACAACAATCAATACTAAATAATTATAGCAAGATCAAGAAAAGGATAACGAGAAGATGTTAACGTGAACATTCTCCCAAGGAACATCTCCAAACCATCACAAAACCCCTACCATGCTTGATTTTTAAACATATTCAAACTTCCCACGTTTCTCCAAATCTAGCGGACGTACTAGCAACGCTTGTTATCAAAAAGCAAGAACCTTTACTCATGACTTCCAAGTGCCTTATTTCATATTATGTAAGACCTCTATGTTTAGCATACTTCACCCAGAAAAACACGGCTTCTCAATCTTTCTGTTATGAGGATTCAGGCGGATGTTTCTACTAAAACAGCTCTTACACTAAAAAAAAATGAAAATGTCAAATCAACAAAAAAAATGTTTATATTAGCTAATAACAATTAACTGCGTTTGTTAAATTCAAACCTATTTATAGTGAAACTAAAAAAGGAATTTGTCATTAAACATTAATAAATGTATTCTTTACATTAATAAAACCGTTTGTTGTTAATAGTGTATACACGAAAGTATGTGCTCATGTGATCATTGGACCAATTTTAATAACAAAATTATTTCATCAACGTAATTTTTGTATTTACGCACCCTTTTCGTTCAGTGCATGAAGTTTATTTGATGGTGACCGTAGATACTCATTAATCAAATTAATTTAGTACATATCTGAAAGAATACTGTGGTGGGAACAATGTGGTACTGCCTATGTGATGTATATCCATGAAATGTTCTTTTCTCTGTTGGATACGTATATCAGATTTGGATGATTCGCTATGTTTTAATAGTAATTCAGGACAAATCGGGTTCTTAAAGGAAATAACCTTTAGAGATAAACGTCATGCGATAATCTCATTAACGTTTTTACTATTACTCGATGACGATCGATTCTAGAGTATTGGATATTACATCTTTATAAAAAAATTCTGAACGATTATCGGTAAATGAGTCATAACATTCACATGATTGAAAAATATTTACGTAATCGTATTATAATATTGTACACCGTTACAAAATATGTGTGTGACCACATTGTTTTCAATATTACTTCGTTGTTACTATCGACGACATTCAGTAGATGTTAACGAACATAGTCTGTTTGCTAACCTATTCGTTTACGGATCATCGACTTGCCGTAGCTTTTCATGGGAAATCGATTAATTCCTTATGAAGGCGCAAAAACTGACATATTTTATAGTTTATTTACTTTGCACATCAAAAATGAAATAAAAAAAATGCATATTAACGAGTTCTGCTTTTTTGTGTTTTCTGTCTTCTGCAAGATTTTTTTGAAATGGTAAATTAGATTGCCATTGTGAACATCCCCAATTTTATTTACCTCAACATGGTTTAAATGCTATTTTAAGACGTCCTTTCACTCTTCACGGCGTTCGTTACCCTAAAATGTCTTCGTTGTCCGAAAACAAAAATCCTTTGTGAAGGAATCCACCCACTGTACTTAGTATTATACAACTTTTTCTTAATTTTCCTAGTAGAAAAATTCGGATACTATCGGAAAAGCAATAAATATTGCCAAATTTTGCTGAATAATGATTTGTTGAGTTTCATAATACGTTTTGTTACAGTAGAGGTTGCTTTCAAATAACAAATTTCGTGTAAATCTCTATATGATGAGGGTTCTGGTTGAAATTGATGGAAATAAATTAAATCCAATATATATTATTACCTTCCAATGTCTATATTGATTCCCGTTAAGAGTAGAAAGTCGTTTGGTATTAACCAAACATTTGATCTAGGCTACGTATTTACTGTGTTAATAGTAGTTTCCTTCTATTTCCATTTTCTTATTTACTTAGTTCGGCTGGTAGCTCACATCGTGGCGCACAAATCAACTTTTCATCTTTTCTATTTCGACTTTTCGACACAAGAATAGCAAATATTGCAAGGCGGCCGAATTGAGTATCCAGAGTCAAGAGAGTCACCAGGTTATTTGCGGTTTATGTAAAGATACAAATTTTTTTCATAACTTTTGAAATGAATATGTTTTATTTATTTATCAAAAATACTGCTCCAATTCCACAGATACTATTTGCTGAACTATACTAGATTTAAATGTTTATTTAGAACGTAATTTGAAGTATATTACATATTCTCAAAGATGATACAAGTTATTTTCGGAAAAAATAATATAATAATGGGGAACGCCTCATTTTTGTTATAATTCCTTTTTTTTACTTATCAAAAAATAAAGTTGCTCTTACGTATAAAACGGTACAATAGAACAAATTTAGACAATCAAACGTTAAAGATATTCAAAAATTCAATACTGAAAAGCTTTACTAGTCATTCTGATTATACTTTAATAGTAATAGGGAAGAAAATCGTTGAAGGTGTTACACACTCTGGAACACTAGAACACAAAATTGACAAAAGTTTATTAGCAATTTCTGCGTACGACTATACAAATCATGTTAGTAAAATAATTTTGAGGGATGTTAACGATAAAAATGTGTTCCAAAAAGAATTGATGTGACATAAGGGCAGGTAGAACAACATTATTACGGGAATGCCAGAAAGGGACACGGAATGAGATCAAGGTAACAAAGTTTGGACAATCATTACTATTATTAAGCAGTTTATGCAGAAATGCCAATGTTCGACAATATTCGGCGATTACATAAAGGTAGAATGCCAAGATGCTTGCATGAAATCAAATAATTATAAAAAGATTGGCCTGAGTTTAGACAAAGAAGTCTGATGAACTTTCGTTGAACTATTTACCATCAAGCATCACACCTAGATCTCTAATCTTAGAAACTCTGGTTAAGGTGTTCCCAACCAAAATGTGTGAAGATTGAAAACAGTTTGCTTTCGAGACAGTACTTACACAATCTGGCTGGGTCCTGCTGCAACCCTACACAATCCGTAATCCCTTATCCCTTTGGGATAGTTGTGACCACCGGCGGGGTCTGTGGTAAATTAAAATCAATATGGGGGTGCGCGGACAAGGTCGGGGGCTCTACAATGAATAAATTGTTAACTCTATCTATGTAATTTAAACTGAAACAGGATCTCGCCGTTGGAGGCAATAACTTATCTAAAATATTGTCGAGTTTTTTTCCTAGGGGCTTCATGGGTATAAGAAGGGGTCCGTGGATATAATAAGTTTGAAAACCACTGTTCTAAACTAATGAATTTTTTAAGTTCATCAAAAAGTATGTTATAAATTATTTAATTTGATTACCAAAAAAAACAACGGCAATTGTATAACAGCCAGATGTATTTGGTCTTATATTTCTGAAAAATATTACTAGAACATTTTCGAAGATAGTGATTCTTACGAACTACTATTAACTGCCTAAATTTATTATAAAACACCGTTTCCTACGTAAATGCGACTTTATTTTTGATAAATACAAAAAGAAAATACAATAGAAAAGGGTAGGTAAGCGATTCCCGGTCCCCCGTCCTATATTTTTTCCAAAATTAGTTTGCTTCATCTTTGAGACTATCTAATACAATCTTGTTCTAAAAAAATATACCTGCTATAGTTTCTGAAATATTCATCAAAATATTAAAATCCTGGACATTTTTGGAAGGGGCTGTATCTAAAACTGAGACGATTCAGTCACTCAAAAAATGGTGTCCTTATACCAAAGTACCCTTACAGTTCCTGGAGTTTTCTCTTACGAGTAATTCTGTACAGAATATGACACACAAATCGTTATTCTGTTATTCTAACGTACCTCGTATTTGATATCACCTGTGGCACGTAATCCTCTAAATCATCCGCAGATTTTGATAATGAAAAAGGTCGATAAGCGAAAATAAACCGTCTATATAACAAATATTCTAAATGGCTACTGAGAGTGAATCAGAGATAATTATAACCTAAAAAAACATTACAGTGGTAGTGTGTGGCTTGTTACTGTTAGTGAAATTTTTATTTTCCGTGTTTCGCCTACAATTCGAATGAATGGCGTTTATAAACATATTTCAACTTCAGTATATGAACTATAAACACTGTGAGTACGATTCGTATTCTCTAAATGTCGTCAAACTGATGTAGGTTCGCGAGGCTGCTCCCATAAATTAATAAAAATATATTTTTCTCGAAAATGAGCTTTTCACTACTCCATAGAATAATTGCCATATTTCGAACGGAAAATGAATCGTGCAAATCAGAAGGTCAGTGCTTTTCAATCTAATTGAGTTAATAAACTATACGTAAATATTTTCAAAACAGTATTATTTATGTTGTTTTTTAAAATTTCCCTCGGTTTGGTTTACTTGCAGACTCGCTGAAATTTAGGAATGGTATAATTTAGTTCAATATATCAGTAAACTACTAAATACTGATTAATGCTATTGTAAGCTAAAAACGCTTGTGATATTAGAAAGAACACTAGGTTAATATGATCTTTAATCCTGTTGCATGGTTGAATTGAGAGATTCCTTTGATAATATATAAAAATAACCCCATTGCCATTCCAAAATGCATGTACGTTTTGTACTCTCAATCGGTGATAGTGAGGGTAACCTCGACTCTATTAATTCGATAGAACTATTGAAATTTTTCGGTAGATTACGGAAAAAATCGATAAATCAAAAATATTTTAGAAATAATGTTTTAATTATTTCGTATTAAACTTTTAGTTTTTGAAAAATCTAGAACAAAAATCGCCGCCTCTAAATCAAAAATTCGTTAATAGATGGCGTCTATAATCGATAGTACAGTTGTGGTTTTTTTCAATATATTTTTTAAAACTCCTTAAGTAAATAAAGAGTTTATAAACCGAAGCTTTTCGGTAAAATGTATCTCATCTGTCGATCTACCGAAAAATCGGTAGGGTTACCGTCAGTGCTCTCAATATAAATTTAAAAAAAAACATGTTTCAAAAGCACAATTACTTTGTTAGTTCAGTTATCATGATTATCAATTTGAAGGTATGTTACGTAAAGACTTTTTGTTACCAATACCACGTTGAACTACCCAACTCTAAAAGCGTAATCAAAGTAGTAAAATGAATTTTAGTTTCACATTTTGAAATGTATTTAATTTACCTTATAAGAACATGTTCCCTTTCAAATCCATGTTCTGAATATTTATAAATGTGGGCGGTATGATGTTTATGTAATTAGTTGGAATATTTCTCTAATCTTGTATTTGTAATTGATAATTAATTTAGGTTTGCTCAATAATGTAGAAATATTTAAATACAAACATATCTCCGCGATGAAATTATGTTTGCATAACATAATTCATCAAACACACAGATAACACTATTCAGGCTTTATAATAATAGTTTTGGACAATGGATTTTGCTTTATGTATTAGGTCGTTCGTATACAATTGATTCTTCAAAATGATCATCCTGAAATATTTCATGAACTAAAAGGATTTCTAAAAACATTACTTTTACTGTAAGGGGGACATGCTTTGATGTATGAATCGCATTTATGACGTTTACCCTTGCTCCCCCGAAAATTGTAAATAGAGTGACCTATCGTATGGTACCTCAAATGAAAGCTTGACCTCGAAAGCAACGATAGTGTATTTTTCTTTGAAAAAAATGTATTTTGAAACTGAAAAATTGTGTTTGGTCTACATTGCGAAACTGTGAATAAGCCTGTAAGCGTTGGCAATAGCAGTATTTTAAAATATAAACAAAACTTCACAAGAGCTGCTGAAAATGAGCGCTGTTGGTCTCCATGCAGTACTGTAACCGGTTTCCAAATTCTTGCCTTATTTCTTGGAAAGTTCTTTGTGGAACATTTCTTATGAAATGCTACCAAACTCATTGATAATTCGTTAACGCAAATCGTTTAAATCTAATGGGTGAAACTTATAAATAACTGCTCTAAGACAGGCACATTTCCTCCAACATCTGAAAATGGTCATTATCTACCAAATTGACAATAACGATAAAAACAATATTAAAAATTTTAGGCCGGTTGGAATAAGCTCAGCTTCTTGCAAAAGTAGTTGAGAAAGCAAGTTAAATAGACTTATGAGCTCTATAGAACCATGAGCAGGACAAAGTATTACAAAATGCGTACTTACACCGAGCAATGTATGATAAGAGAGATCACGTGAACTTTGCCGGAAAATAGAAGCGTAGTCGGCGCTTTTGTAGATCTGACGAAAGCATTCGATGGATCATAATATCTTAATGGTAAAACTAGGAAGATTGAGATGCTAACAATGTGTTAGTATAGAAAGGAACGGTGAATTGATGCTTTCTAACTGGTTAAAAGTAGATACAAAAATATCCCAAGGATCAAGGATTTTGGGGATAATTCCTATTCTTGTTATATAATTATGTAATGACCTACTCGCGTATCAGTAACAAACCACTTCGTAAATATGTTTGCAGGTGGCACATTATTAATTATTACGGATATAAAGGAGGGAAACTTAAATGATTAAGTATACAAACTATGAAGAAAATGCCAACTTGGTTTTTGGAAAACAATCTGCAACTAAACAGATAAGACAAATACGATGAAATTCTCTATGCGAAAAGCTGAAGCAATAACCGTAAACTACAACAATAACTGTATAACATGGCCCGACTCACGTTAAATTCTTAGGATTATCAGTTGATTGTGACCTAAACTCGAAACAGCAATTTAGAAAACTTGGTAAGAGACTTTCAGACATGGTTTGTGCCTTGAGAGCAGTCTCAACAGAGGTTCAGATTGAGGCAGCTCTAACAACGTATCTTGCTGACGTTGCTCGCTTCTCATACGAAATGATCTTTTGAGGATGTTCGATAGAAGCAAAAAACATATACGCTTACCTTACTAAGTTCATATATGTACCAGTGCACGTGTTTTGCAAAGAAATATTTAATTTTAATTTAATTAATACAATTTTCTGCTTTTGGTGTTGATGTATTATTATTATTATTGTAATTAACTGATTTTAAGTGGTCCAACGGCTCCGAGTAATCTACAAAGACTGGAGGCCTATTAAAACAAAATCCTAAGGTTCATTGCGGAAGCGCTATGGTTCAGTTGCCACAAGATCTTTAAATTCAGCCGCTGCAAAAGTACACATATGAGCTGGTAAGAAGTACATATGAGAGAGTGTGAAATAATTCCTCGAAGAAGAAGGCAAGAATAGTGAAGGTACCTTAAGATCGTTCACCATCTCGCTGTTACTAGAGTTTTTACTTAGAATTCAGTTAACAACATTTGCAGTATAATGTAGTACAGCACCATTCTGTGTTCTAATTAAAGGTTATGCAAAAATTTTAATTGTCAGTCGCAATCGGCCAAGTTCTTGCACTATCTTCATTTTGTATGAGTGAAATTTATGCAGATTTTTGACTTTGCATACAGATGAGTAAGAAAGTCGAGTGAATACTACAACCTGGCGCAAAGAGCTGGTTAGATCCAAGGTACAATTTCCAATTACTTCAATCTCTGCCATTTCATCTACGACCTTATTACTATGCCTTTTCCCGTTCGCTATCATTCCACTTCCTTACAAGTTCTCGTACGTTGTGTGCTCCATTTCCTTATCTGAATGTCCTCCATTAAAAACTCTTATCATACACAATATGATCTTGAAAAAGGTAATTAAGAGGACCGTGTTTCTTTTTTTATAATCGTCCATTTTAGTTACTGCATTTAATATTTATTGAAGTAGCTTATAAATTTCGATGCATGTTTACTGCAGACCACGAAACATTTATCATTGAAAGTTATTTTCGTAATGGGCAAAGCAACGAAGTGGGGAATGATCTTATTCAATGCAGCGATGTATGAATTTTATCTTCGGTTTCCACATTTTGTAATATCACATTTTGATTTGATCACATTTGATCATCAAATTGTTCGCTGCGTTGCTAAATTTCATGACACTAGCGAAGTAAGTCGCAAACGCGGTAGTGGTAAACTCGAGAGAAGAATTGCTGAAACTATTACGGATGGAAGAAAACGTGTAGATCGTTCACCTAACAAGTCGATCTGAAAGTTTTCACAGGAAACTAATTTGTAATATGTCAATATGTATATTCCTAGAAAATGTCTCGAAGAATATTTTTTATTCTGCTAACTTTATTATTATTAACTTAGATTACCACACCAGCCATTTATGGTTGAAACAAAAACTTATCAGATGTAAAACAAGGTTCCAAGGGACTTGGTTACACCTTTAACTGTAACTTTGTTCAAGAATTGATTAAAAGAACTTTTAATACGAGATTATCCTTAGAATTTACAGAAATTTGAAGCGAATCTGTGATTCTGCGAATTATTGTTGTATATCCATCTGCTACACATATATTTGTATTATTTGTATAAAATTTGAAAAACCTTAACCTTTTAAGTATATGTAAGGTCGTGTATTCTAGATTATTACGTGTAAACGTGAGTGTCAGCCAGTTTTTCACTCCTCTAGTCATGCGGCTGTCCAGGTGATAGATACGGCTCTATGTACAGAAGTAGGTGTGTAAGCGTGTGTTACATGCTAAACAAAAAATAAATTCTTCTTTAGAATTAAGGAAAAGTTGCACAATTTGGCAACACCGCCTTTGAGGGAACTACCCACCAGAGGTGAAGTCTCAACCATCTAGGACTTAGGCTCCACAAAATACTCTCATAAAATGTCATCCAATCCCACAGAACTTAATAGTACAACGTATTCTAGAGTGTCAATCAAATAGGAGAAAACGAAATCTTACCAGAAATTAAACGGCTAAAACGTCGTCTTCAAACAGTAAGAGTTTCAAAGGACGAAGCTAAAGGATGGTCTGCATTGGAAATGTCCAAATTTATTGAAATGGACATCCAAGAATCGGTCCCTCACTTATATTTGGCATTGAACGTTTTTTTTTGCGGGAGAACCTTTTCAATATTGAAGCTGATTCGATCACTAATCAGCCAAGTAAAATTTAAGGGTTTGGCAATTCTTTCCACTGAAAATGCAGTAGCTGAAAACATTAATTTGGATAAAGCTCGTAAAGAACTGTCTTAGCTTTCTTTATTGACAAAAAAGTTAATAACGTTTTCTTATAACATTTTGGAAGGAAATCAATTTACTTATCGTGTGGAATTTTCCAAAATAAAATAATTGGGCCAATTTCCTATAATTGCACAAGTAGATAACCTACTTCAATATTTCTTAAGAAATCAATTAGGGAACATGATTTGGCAGTAAAATGGAGCACCACCGCATAATATTTTAGCGATCCGAGAGTATTTAAACAATCAATTTCTCACTTGGATTGGGACTACTCACTGACTATACGATAGCCCCAATTTAACACACCCAATTAGATAGCTTCTGATGGGACTTCTTGAAAAGAGGTAAATTTCAATTTCGATGCAAGCATAAAGACTATCAGAGAGAAAATTCACGATGAAATAATTGATAATTTGAACGAAAGAAATAAAAATTGAATTTTTATACAATAGAAAACTTAAGAAGATGGTAACAGTTGTACATAGACAACAATGGGGATTAATTTGAGCAGTTCCTTTAAATTCAAATTAGGGTGACGACAAATATTGTTTTTACATGCATTTCCTACTGTTTATACAGGCTATCCCATTGAAAAGCCCAAATTATTATATAGTTTATTAGTCGCGCTCTTTACATGAAATTCTTACACATTTTTATTCGGTAGAGCTAAAACACTGCAACTTTCATTTGAAACATTTTTTTAATATCTGCCAAGGTAAGGGAAATAAATAGTGGTTAAAATAAAATGAAAATGTCGGTACATGTAACTTACAGGATCGATAAATGAATCCTTTATGATTTAAATAACATCTTTCGTGTATCGTTTTCAAAGATAGGTAATTCATAGATTATTGTTTTTTTAAGACTAACAACTTATTTTATTAATGAATTGATTTATTCCTTTCATTGTCATCACGTTTTATTTTTTCCATTTTCTGGGAAAATGTTTACTAAACTGTTCTAATTCCACTTTGTATTATTATTTCGTAGAAACCGAGAGCTACATAAGCTTCTAACAGGTATAGATGATACAATGTAGTAATAACATATCCATAGATACCATTTTTGATAATTAACATTACAGGAATTTGAACGTATATGCGTTACCTGCCTTTATATGAAGCTACATATATATTCCGCAAGTCTGGTTAAAATTCATTTGTAAAATCTAATCTAAAAATTAAGACTTATCTAATCTTTATCACACTTATCTTACTTGTCTTATACAGAGAGTTAGTATGTTATTATTAAACTGTTATGTTATTATTGCACTTCGAGTTTTTATATGATAACCACGTTGTTAACAATCGCGCTGTTCTCGTTACCCTGTATTAGCCAACAAAGCAACGCGGTGATACATTCTGTGCATCGCTGTCATATTACATGAGTAAATAATTTTCGAACGGTTTTATACTAATATATTTGTTGTATTGTTCAATAACAATAATGGCAAATGTGCAATATTTATTTCGTTGTTTTTGTTCTCCAGTTTTTCCCAATGTACCCTCCCAACCAGGAATGCCGTGCCAAGGGGAAGACAGTAAGTTTTTTTTTGTTTTTATTTAATTTGTATTCTGACAATTGGCTGTTAGAACATCACTTTCATAATTTATTTCGTTGGACGAACTAAATGAGTTAAGTAAATATTTACTTTTTTATATTTAGTCAGTAATTGGAGCACACAAATATGATCAAATATCAGAAGTAAACATTTAGCCTTACTACATGCTAAAATTGTATTTCTTCAACTTTGTAATTAAAGGTTATGCTTCAAGGTATAACACATAAATAAAAATATAGTCACTTTTATTTATAAAAATCTTAATTAATATGTTCGTTCAATTATTTAGTTCGTCCTTTATATTCTTTTCTTATGTAAACTAAAATTTAATCATTTAGAAAACAGAAAGCTTTGGGAAAAAATGTAAGGAAAATAAGCAATTGTTTAAGTAACAAAGTAATTGAAACATATTCAAATAAAGGAACCACTTCTTTAGAGGTCGTACACCAATTACAAAAAGAAAAAAAGCAATGCTCATGTTGATCGAATCTTATATATTTATGTGCCGTAATATTAATATTTTTTTTAATTGTAAACGGTTAAATTACGTATGCCATTTTTTCTGAGATGAGACTAGAGATGATTTGAAGAAGATAGTAACATTTACTCTTACTAGCGATACGAGAAGAGATTTCTATCTTATTTACCTAGCCACAAAGAAAAAGATTTTGGAAACAAAACAAAAACTATTTTTCAACATATGTTTCACTAACGCAATCATAGAGTGTTTTTGTAATAAACATATACTTTCTCAAAAAAGCTTTCGGTAAGTCTTCAAAAACTCTTTCGCCACCGCTTTTAAGCATTCATCCGAATTATACGGTGAATGTCCCATCTCTATAATAATAATATCCCTTTATTTCTAATATAAGAATTTTATAAAACCGCAGTCTTTGATTATTTTTTGGACTTGATGAGCTTAGTAGACTTTGGTGTTGTCATAAAGTGGTGTAGTCTTTCGCAATTTTTGTTTCTTTATACATTTCCCTTTTATTGTGGTGCCGTTCTCCATGTATTCAGTTAACAATATCCATTCTTCTGCATCCCAAAACACCCCAACCGCCAGTTTGAAGACCGCGTTCTTGCTTTTTTAGTGATCTAGATCTAAAATCTCCTGTGAACCGTTTGCATGGATTCTTGTTTTGAGGGTAGATCCGAATAATACACTCACATCTCATCACCTGTTGCAATTTTTAAAACATCTTTGTCGTCAGCCTATGCCCCAACGTTTCCCTCTCAAATTTACATAACGTTTGTCGAAGTTAGCAATTTCGGTGCTGACATCTTATTCTTTCGTAACTTTTCACGCAAGATTTTTAAAACTGTAACTTGATGTTTTCTATGATATTCCTACTTCATCAGCAATCATTGAAACCCTTATTCTTCGATCTGCTAAGACTAGGTCCTGAATTTTCTTGATACTTTCGTTGGTTCTTGATTCAATGGGCCTTACAGTAAAATATAATGATAATTAAACCTTTATAGAAACAATACAAACTTTTGTATATAAACGAAACTTGGTCAGCCTATATCCAAATATCGCCTTTGACAGAAAAAAGTTGCCAATCTCATTAATTTTTTTCATGGCTGTAGACAGTATAAAAGGCGCCCGTCCTAAATTTTTTGAAAAAAAACCCGAAAAATCCAAAATAAAAAATATATAGCTAAATTGTACTAATTTATAGTACTCGTGCACAATCTAATTTGAAGGAAAAGTGAATAATATTTATCAAAAGGAAATAAAGAATCATATCGAATTCATGAGAAGGCATACTTATAAGAATCTGTTCGTGTTATAGATAATACAACATTGATCAATAAAACATGGACTTCAAACATTGCAAAAGTATTCCAATAGATTTATAATGCTGACTACATTATAAAATTCTACATGTTAATTAATATGGTATATGATCTCCTCGGGATTCAATGACCACCTGTAGACGTTTAAGCATCGTACCCACCGAATTTTTTGCGAACCGCAGGTAGAATATTTTTTCGGCACTTCTTGTATTGTAAAATCGAAATATTTGTTTTCGGAATTACACATTCAACCAGAAACTTCCATCTCTGCCTTCTTTTGCACCAATCTGGACGTCTGCCTTCGGCACATTTGTGATCGATACAGTGCCTTTAATACAACATATCAAAGGCATATACGATAACATAACTTACGGCAGTTTTATTTGCAATTTCAAAATTCATTAAAAAAAACTCAGCCTTACATAATCTCCGCTCTTATTTTTTCTAAAACATGTAAATGTAAAATATATTAATTATCAATCAATGACGATAAAATTTACCCCAATTGCCTCCAGCTTCCTAACTATGACATAAAAAGTAAAAACGAAACCATTTTAATTTAACTTCGATATTCTTTAGGACAATTGTTAGCGAAAAATTTTAAACCGAAATTTTATTTTAAGAGTTTTAGACGGCTCTCGTATGATTTCCATAACCGCTCTTATGATTAAACAAGATCTAATATTATTTTTACTGCTTTTGACGTACACAGCTACCCCCAAAATATTTAGATTAATAACAGTAAGCACTTGGTTTGAGCAAAATAGTGACTGATAAGATGTGGCTATCGAGGATTCAGCAATGTCTTTTCAATCTACACCGAGCGTCACAAGCAAGTGACAATTCCAGCCACAAATACGCATTTTCTTTATTTTTTATTTTTGGAAGTTTATTTGTTAATATACTTTACTACTACTACTTTACTAACTAAGAAATAAACTTTACTTAAATCGATAACCTACAAACAACTATTAGGTTAGGTAAACTAACTATTGTTGACTCATCCTATATTGTTTTATCTAAGCTGTACTATATCCCAAACCGTTACACTTGTTTCACATTTTATATAACTTAATCTGCACTTAACAAATAGATATTCTATAGATTTGTTGCGGAGTTATCAACTAAGCGGTGCCGTGTATATAATTTTCATGTAACATGCTGGCTTCTGTAGCACTTTGGAGGATTTAGAGATTCTAGGAATGCATATACATTTTCAGGAATTACAATTAACCAATTTATTTCATTCCTATCTTAAATGTTCCGATACCTTTTTCTGAATTACGTTTAGTGCTCGGCTTAACAAGGGATATTCAATATATTTATTATGCACAATTTGCTCATCAGTTTAATTTTAATCTACTTCTGTGATATTCAAACGGAACTCCGGATTAAAGAAAATAATAGGAGATAACGTAATGAAATACTGGCAAAACCTCATTATTTCGCTATATACAGCGTGATTGGGGAGGATCCCCTGTTCACAGCAGGTGTTGTAAGAACATAAATGATCAAGAAAGTTTAATAAACATATGCTGCAATAGCTACTGAGATAGAAATATTGCTTATTTTTGCGATGCTGTTATTTACAGTATTTGTTTTGTATCATTAAATTATAACATTAGAATAATTAAATACATAGTTAAAATTAAAGCAGTGAAGGGTATTATTGAGTTGAATTCGAAATAGTGAACTATGGATTGAAATTTTGAAAGTAATCGCGAGGAATAAACAAATTTTTGGACAACGACAATTTTTCGAAATTTCTCGATTAATGTGTATTTACCTATCAATCAATTCAGGAAAACTTGAACTAATATTTTTTTTATATTAAAAAAATAATAATAATGAAGACTTTGTAAGAAATAAGTGTAATTTTAAAATTTCATACTGGCATACTCCAAATTCTGTTTAATTTGATTATCAATCATTTCAACTTACAAAAAAATAAGTAGATTCCACGTTCGCGCGACATTTCGCTTAGTAAAAGAAAACTAATCTTTACATTGCCAAAAAAATAGGCATCATCTTATTAGCTGTGGAAATAATGATTACAATAGCCAGTAATTTCTAACGTTTTTTATGATCGAGAATAATAGAATATGAAATTAATAAGTACCGTCTCCTAATTATCTTATGAGGTTCTGTTGATTTTCAGTACCTTCCGGTTTCCGGTTCTGAGATCGCTATTAAGAAATTAGATCGGTGAAAAAATTAAAATTCAGTTCAAAAATAAACCAAAATTTTACAAACGATTTAAAATAACTAATTAATGAATTATTATTATTGTTATTACATATTTACAGTAATTGTTTTCGCATTCACATATGAATTGTAATTAATGAAATGATTCTATATTAACGTGTAAGCTTAACTTAATACTTAATAGTTTAATGTTATTTCGAATTCACTCTAACTACCCTTTTGAGCAGATAAATAAGTTGCAAAAGTTCTAATACGTGAAATCAACGTCTGTTTACTTGGATGATGAGTTTCTAGCATGCGCTGAATTGGTATATTTCGACTTGTTTTTCAGCAATTACGAAATTGCGAAAGTTTTCATCCGCTTATTTGAAAGAGTGGGAAGTTGTTTCCTCGCAGTTACTTCATTTATTTTATCATTACAGTAGTTAATGCAACGCAAACTTGACGCCTCAGACTAATTTTATTGTGAAGTTATGTGGGTGTATGAAGTTCAAAATTATTGTGGGTTTCATGAACTTAAGACGTAAATTCGAAATTTCATGAGATGCAGGTTTAGTGGAATTGGACATTATTTATTTTATTAACTGCATAACATATTATTTTGGAATAATTTAAAGGTATTTTTCAAAAGTAATTTAGTGCCATTTGTTAGTAGATTCTCGGCGTAATCCAAATACTTAGAAAACGAGAGAATGTTACATATACATCAGATTCTAGTGTTTAAAACAAAAGCAAAAGTAACCGTCAGCGAAATGATTTCAAAATGCAGTTTTATTAACACACATGTTGGATTCAATTAACAATTGATGGGGTGAAAATATTTGCTTGGTACAAACACAAAAAATGCTAACCTTCCATTGTTCTTGAATAAACATGGGTTTATTTTTCACTTTATCGAAGAAAGTTTTTTATGTTATCTGCCTAGCTATGGAAACTGTACTATCGTCACAATTTTTTTATGGAAAGTTTTCTGTGACATTTTATAGCGTTATCTCAAATTTGGTTCCAATCGCTTAATATTAAAAAAACAAAAATGAGGGATTTGAATCTTGAAGACAGACCGTGAAATTTCTATCGAAGAAAAACAGTCACCCGAAGAATATCTATGAGAAAACGGTGGCAGTGTCTGAAGAAATTAATCCGTCCTATTTTAAAGTCAAATATCGCTGTAAGCAGTTCAGATGAGGTAGGGAATCCGTTCATGATGATCCAAAATGCGGAAGACCTCTGGACGCGCGAACTGAAGGAATCAACAAAGTTGAAGAACTGGTGTTGCTTAACCTCCTAGTAAAAGTTTCAGTTATTACTGGAGAATATCAGAAATGTCTTTAAAATTCTACACGAAGATTTGGGAATGTGCAAAAAAAGAGTCGACATGATGGATTCCAAGCTGCTCCCAAACAAAAGCTGTGTAGATGACAAATTCGCAAAGAAAATTTGACTGTTTTGTCCCAAAAAGAAGATCTGGATACACCGCTGGAACTTCCCACCAAACAAGAGTCCATGCAATTGTTTCATGAAGGCTGTCCGTCACTCAAGAAGGCGAGGACGAGTTCTCCGCGAGGAAAGTTGTGCCTACGGCTTTCTGAGGCGCGGAGCAGTAATCAATGAATGCGACTTTGAAGAATTACAACTTCTACCTTACACTTCTGATCTCGCTCTCTGTGCCTATTATCTTTGTCCAAGATTCAGAAACACTTAGGAAGGCGTCCCTTTCTATCGAATGGTAACTTGAGAAGCGCTGTGGAATCGTATTTTGCAGAATTACCAAAAGATTTTTTTCCGAAAGCATAGCGTTATTAGAATAAACGTATTAGTCTTAATGGTTCTTGCGCCAAAAAATAAAAATGTTATTTGTTCTCTAACTGGTTGTCTTCATATCTAGGTAGATAACGTTAAAAAGCCGACGTACTTATTAGCATTGCCATGTTACTCGCCTTAATACAAGAACATATAGAATGGAAGTACTAGACCATCGACCTTGTCCATGTTCCACCTGGAAATCTTAGAAGACAAATGTCTTAATAATTCCAAACTCTTAACGAAATCAGAAATTCTACTTTACAAAAAGTTGAAAATATTCAGTATCGGAGCAACTGGAAAATGCTGCACCCAACATCGAATGGAGGTTATCAACCTGTTATTCGTTCACTGAGAAAGACTTCTTGATAAATTTAACAATTGTGGTTACTTCTACATAACTACGCGTTGATCAGCTGATAATTGTACACAATAAACTACGTGATTTCCAATATAAAGCCCAACCGCGCAATCTATAATTCTTTTTGTAATGTTCTATCATGTTATAATAACTGTCAGATCCGCAGACCCGAAATGTACACTAACAATATTGTAACACCTGTGTCGCAATTTGCAAAAATATTTGTCTCGGTCTTAACTAAATTAAACATTTAAATTCAATAAACCTCATTACTCTCTGAATACAAATGAAATACAGTTCTTTCAATTCATTAAAAGTTGTGAATTGCAAAACCTCTTTTAATTAATTTTGTACATTCGGTATATGCAATAAATTTCTCGTCAAAGTAAACATCTGTTTTATGCTTCAACCATTGTTTTCAACGGCAATACAGCGAAGAACCCATTTGAAGAGAAACAATTTACAAATTTGCACCTGCAGATTAAATATTGTAACTCATTTTAAGAGAAGGTTTTCATAATGGTCATAAGGTTGATAATGGAAATCGACGAATTCTCGAAACAATTGTTTCGAATTAATCAAATAACGTGTGTGGTTCGGAGTGTGCCGATATTTTATTGTTTGCCATATACCCCGCAGTCTTTGCTATCATTATTTAAAAAAGAATGTCAAAAGGAGCAAATACGAAATCTACGAAGAAATCATTTTAATTTACGTCTCGAATGTCATTTAGTTAAATACGTTTAACAAATCTTGCGTAACACTTATTATCAAACAAAATATGCAGAATATTCCATTTAAAATAAACACGTAGGTGATGATTTCTTACACCCTAAGCAATAGACAATGTAGCTGAGTTGACCACACCGCAGCATCACATTTTCAGATATTCCGGTTTATATTAAATTAACTGTATCGTAAAGCAAAATAACGAGATTTGGAAACGATATTTTTTGTTTTACGTAAAATCCGCTAGCGCAAATCAGTTATACTGTTGGGAAACAATCTCGAAAGTAATCTGACCTTTGTAAACGATATTACTCACTTCGTTGTTTAGATAACTGATTCATATATTTTAGCACTTATTTCTAAAGCTCATACAACACGCATTTCCAAAAAAGGTATATGTGACAGTACGAATTGAATTGTTATTTAACTCTGATTGTAGAAATATTTTATAGATTAATTTATCTTATTTTATCTTTATA
>LR737383.1:20285562-20333202 GCA_902655005.2 Marronus borbonicus | reverse complement strand
TTTAGCGAAAAAACCGGAAAAGAATTACCGACACACCTGGTATTCCAATCAATCTATGAATATAATTTACCTAATATATGCAGCGTATACGTATAACGTTGAATAAGATTGCATATTCAACACATCGCATTAATCTGATTTAATAATTTGTAGTCACGAATATGTTAAAACATTCAACACACGCATACTTTTATTGTTATGTTGTAAACGGTACATGCATTAGTGACCTGCTTCAATTAGTCGGAACTTCACGATAGTATCAAATAATGTTCACGACCAATATAACTTGGCGCAATTTGCTGCGACATAATACAAGTTAAACGTTGAACTTTGTTTTCAGAAAGCATTTTGCGCATTCTGCCATGATCGCATCTGGGGATTAGGACGGCAAGGTTTCAAATGTATCCAATGTAAATTACTGGTACATAAGAAATGTCACAAGGTCGTGCATATTGCTTGTACCAATGAACATGTCGAGCCTATCATTAAAGAAGACCATAACGGTGAAAGTCACGATGTTAGCACTTCTTCAAGTGATCGTCTAGAGAAATGCTCACTTAGGGCATATCCGGAACCGCCTCCAGATGTTACTGGTAATCCATACTTTCCACGGTAAAGTTCTAAAGCAACGTAACATGTACAGTCCTTTCAGGTGAATCAATTCCGGTTGAAGATCCGGAGAAATCGTCCATACCAGAAAGTATTCTAGAACCCGGCGCCGAACGACAGTATTCTCTAAGTGACTTCGAACTGATTCGCGTAATCGGCCGTGGATCTTACGCGAAAGTCCTTATGGTAGAGTTGAAGAAGACTAAACGTATCTACGCAATGAAAGTAATCAAGAAAGCTTTGGTTACCGACGACGAAGACATTGATTGGGTCCAGACTGAGAAGCACGTTTTCGAAACTGCGTCGAATCATCCATTCCTAGTAGGCTTACACTCATGTTTCCAAACACCGTCGCGTTTGTTCTTCGTGATAGAATTCGTTAGAGGCGGAGACTTAATGTTCCACATGCAGCGGCAAAGAAGATTGCCGGAGGAGCACGCTCGATTCTACGCCGCTGAAATATCGTTAGCTTTGCACTTCCTGCATAGCAAAGGTATCATTTACAGGGACTTAAAGCTAGATAACGTACTACTGGATCATGAAGGCCACATTAAGTTGACCGATTATGGAATGTGCAAAGAAGGCATTCGACATGGGGACACAACATCAACGTTTTGCGGAACTCCCAATTATATTGCACCGGAAATTCTACGTGGTGAAGATTATGGTTTTTCTGTAGATTGGTGGGCGTTAGGTAAGTAGCTTTATTAAAAATATATTGTTTGAAAAACGGTTCCATGATATTCCATTTCAATAATTATACTTTAATTTTTAACATGGTAGCAAGGAAATTGTCGTACTTTCCCATTTCAATTTAAAACCCTGAAGTGGGGCCAAATTTGAATATACGAGTTAAAAAAGCTGATGTGTTTTCTTGGTTACCGTAACCCAAAGAATAATCTCCGATATAGTTAAAAAAGCACTATGCTTCGCCTCGGATTAAGAAGGAGCATTTCAAATATCCCGCGAAAGTATACTTTGCATAACTCGGGGGTTCCCTAAGTGTGCGCCGCAAGTCACTTGTGTGAATCGGCACAGATATAACGGTCTGGAACGGTTTTAAGATGCCCGCTACCAAAAGAGCGCAGTTCGCTTTATATTTTCGTAGTCATAAGAAAAAAATATTAATTAAGCAAGGCGGCAGTTTAAATGAGAGTGATCAAACATCGACGAGTAGTGGTGTAGTAAAGATATGGAAATATCGTAAATACAAGATAACTATTTGAATTTTGGTTTTACTTCAAGAAGAGAGACCACAGTACCTACTCTGTTTAAAAGTTCTAGTGCTTGAGTGTATATTCCCACATAAACTAAAGCGACACCTCGGGACCACTCACTCTAATATAGTTCTTTAGTAGAAATTTGCAAATTTTACAAAAATATATTTAATGAACAAGCCTCGGTACCAAGCAAGGCACTGCTAGCCATCTTTTAAGGTCGCATACAGAATGCAAAAACCTCGCACCATATAGTACATGTACATGGAAGCTGAACACGGCCCTACTATACTACTGCAGTTCACGATGGCTTTTACATGGCAACGTCTTATCCCATGCATTCGAGCTACATCAAGAAATCTGCATTTTTCTACAAGAAAAAGGTACTTTGCCGAAACTGACCTTTTGTTGGAACTAGCCTATTTGTGCGATATATTTGACAAACTGAATGCCTTGTATCTGTCTCTCCATGGCATCTGCACATTTGAAAATTTTTGGATAATGTTGCAGCGTTTAGGAAAAAGCTGCAGAAAAATCAATAAGGGTGGTAGTCAAGATTGTTTCACTGAATTTCACAAATACATCGCCTCTAATAAAGTCTTTTCCCTTTTCAAGGGACACCCCTCAAATCTGGTTTGCAAACTACTTTGAAGAAGACAATGTCTAAAAATTTGCAAAAATTATGCAAGGTAGATGTTCAGCTTTTCTGTATTAAAAAGCAAATATCGCTCAAAAATCATGGAACGAGAAATGAGAGTGGTAGTGTCAAACGTTTTTCGCGTTTTGAAAGATCAACACGCACCGTCACGTGAACTTCTCCCTGGAGGTTTTCGCAATTTTTCCTATTTTTTTTTTGTATTTCCATATTTTAGTTTAATGGTTCTTGTGATTCAATTTCAACAAATGTGAGCTTCACATTGTGAAGTATATTTTAAGAATTGTTTTTATTTCTGTTTGATTTGTGTCATTGGACACATATCAAGCGTCAGGACAAAATACTAACACTGCAAGTGCGTCGCGGACTAATTAAGTTTAGAAACTCGTGATATAATTTAAAATTCGGTTTGAGATGATTTAAATAAAGTCGTTAACTTAAATCCAAGTATTTTTTTCTTGGAATAGGCTACATTTCCTGCACTATGTGTTCATATACTTAATTGTTGTACGAAAGAAGAAAGACTGCATTTTACATTGATTTATAACGGCATGTGTCTTATTAATGCCAAAACGTGTTTTTTTTGCAAACCGAAATTTAAAAAAATTCTCCAGTAGATTAACTGTAATTTAACAAAGGTGTGAACAAATATATTTGTTTAATCAAAAAGCAGCTAAAGTAGTGTTCCATTAACATTTTAATAACAGCCCATTTATTGAAATGTTAATGGAACACTACTTTAGCTGCTTTTTCGTTTTTAATATTAATTAATTCTCATCGTAATTAATTCTTTCAGTCTTCTAAATATTTTGAAATCTGTAATACTTTTGGCATTTCTTTACATTATTAGTTGGTATGTACGTAGTAGTTCTCTTAGATGTAATTAATTTAATTTGTTGATTAATCATGGTATCTTGAAAAGGGCAATTAATAGTTAGTTTTATTATTCTTATCCAACGAATTATCTTTTGCAAGTTATAGAAAATTATAATCTCTGACTAAAAACTTCCCTTATTACATAGAAAAGAAGCGGGCAAAAATCTGCGTGGAAACGTTCCTCTTCTAGTTAGTAATAAATTTGTTTCTACGTAGGTGTCCTATTGTACGAAATGCTTGCTGGTAGATCACCGTTCGACATCGCCGGTGCGTCAGAGAATCCCGATCAGAACACCGAAGACTACCTCTTCCAGGTTATACTCGAAAAAACGATCCGTATCCCGAGGTCGCTAAGCGTAAAGGCAGCCAATGTACTCAAGGGATTCCTCAACAAGAATCCTGCCGATCGTCTGGGTTGTCACGGTCACGACTCATTCCAAGAGATCACCAGTCATCAGTTCTTCAAAAGTATCGACTGGGATATGGTAAGCATCATATCTTTTTTTTTATTTTTGATGAAATCAGGATAGTACTAGTTGACTGTACACAGTTCACCATAGAAAGTAATATTCTTGCGTTCAAGAATGGAGACATTATATATTTGGCTAACTGTACGTCTGACCCGTCTGGTTATAATCTTCCATAAATAGAATAGACTAAATTTCCTGTTTTATAAGCAGAAAATATGCTATAATAATGTGTATTCAACCTAACAATTTGTATTTTAAAACCTAAAACATTCTCATTGATTGCCGGAATGGAAACCAAAAAGCTTTTCGTTTTCGTCCGAATTAATCCATGCAAGGTGTGTTAATTATCTGGATTCAATGAGTTTTTTACTGCTCTGCTATTATTTTCAAAGAAAAAAGCATTGATTTTGTTGTCATCAGTTTTTAGGCAATAAAAAGATACTTGTAGGAAAATGGCACGTCCTGTATTAATACTCTGTTCTTCTAGAAGATACGTAGACATTGCAAAAAATTAACTACCGGTGGTTTTTTATAGTATCCCTCAACCATTAAATATGATCCCTTTTCAAATCGTCCGTATAAAACACTCGCAACAATAAACGTTTTTATTGTTCAATCCCACCACACATCACATCGGTGATCATAATTTCAGTCAGAAACCAAACCGCACCAACCACCATTCGAAGCTCTCAACCTCGCAGCTTTCCTTACTCACGCTTCTTCGAAATATTACTCCGGCCGTTTATAGAACCAACCCGTTTCTTGATGTATACATAAAATTTTGTTACTAACGAAATTATTTTCTTCGCATGGTTTATATCAGTCATATACCAAAATATCTAGAATCCGACATATGCGTCAAGCATCTGCTTGTAATAAAATTGCGTTTTATACCCTCAGATTCAATCAGAAATTTAATTCTCTATTAAACAACGCAATAAGTTTGCTATCTAATCCGTTTGCTACGATATAATCGTATTTGTATATAAATCAATATATTTTTTTGTTTACAGAATTACAGAATGAAACTCAAATTAGAAAAGCTTGACACACAATCTTGTGTACACTTTTGTTACACATGTCAAAATTTGGCGGAAATTTTATACGACTCGTGCACATCTCGGAATGAGAGTTGCGTATAACGTATTGCCATCTTTTGAGTGGTTACCGCAGACCTATTCTACCGCTTTGCGTCTGACGAAATTTCTTTCATCTTGCGAAATCTGTTTCTCACAGCACAAAGCCGAAAGTTCTACAATTAGCTCAAACAGTTTTTAGACGAATAATTTAACATTTTAATGAAAACTAATAGTTACTTTTCAAAAGAACGAAATTCGTTTAACAAGTGAAAGAAATAAATGTTTTGCAGACAAGAATTTACGAATATTAATAGCAAGAATATAAACATTATGTTTTGACTAAAGCAGTGATGCATAATCTTTTTATGCTTAAAAAGTCACATATAGTTTTGTGTTTAGGTCGGGAGCCGCAATAAAAAATGTATTTTTTTACACGGTTACCAGTTTTTATTTTTGTGTAAATGGTTACTAACTCATAAAATGTTTAGCAATGGTAACTGGATATTATTAAAAATAATAACGTTTGGATGAGAGTATCTAATTAAAGATACGTTAATCACTGAAAATGTCGAATTATAAGAAATAGGCAGTCACTGCCACAGGATCTTGCGAAGGTAGCACACTTCGACTTCGAGGCTAGGCACACCAAGGGCAATTAATACAAGGTGTATTGATGAGCTGTGATACAGCGAAACGCATATACACATAGTGGTTGTTGGCAGCTGGTTCATTAAATATATGCATTTATATTAAAAATATTATATTGCAATTGAAAAGCAACAGCATAACAGATGATCAAACATTTACCAGACATATAACTATTTTAGGAACAATTTATTTTGTATTTAATAGCAAATTGCTTAAAAAGTTTATTAAATTTCATCGAAGAAAAAACTTGTTAAACATCTTTTCATTGCACAACTTTTGTCACGACTCGTTCCAGAACAAGATGATAGAGACTTCGTCGAAACGTCGCCCTACTTCAGGTGGTTCTTCTGAGAACCAGCTACTTACGCGGATCAACACTCGCATACTCCATCCGCAAAACCCTTAAAATGAATGACTTTTTATATCTTCTTATTTTCACCAACTCTGCCTCAATTCCGTAGAATATAATCCACGTCGAAATAGATTTAAATTGCAATTGCACGATCCCAGACCACATAAATCGTATCTCCAAACTGCAAGGATAACACACCCTCTTGAAACAAATGGTGCACGTATAAAAGCAGATTAGTCCCAACGGATTGTTCTACATTACAATTGCATTAGAGAACTTGTAATTGAGTGCCCGGGTATGAGTTACGTTTGCTGTTAATCATGACCTGTAAGAGCTTTCTAGTACCATCAATATGCTAAACGCTTTTCTTCTGGTTTTAAAAAGATTTTCAATTATTAATAAGGTTGTAATAAATATAAAGAGATATGCATATTATGTCCCAGGTTTAAATATTCAGGAATCATATAAATTGAATACTGTTGCCCCACTATGTTTACTGCTAAAGAATTTGCAATTTGGAGAGCTTTGGAATTTATTGAATTTATTATTTTCTGGCGTGGTATCTGAAATAATCTCTGACTATCAAGCTGTTCAATTTACTATTAAGAATTTTAAATATTCTAGTAGTAAGCATGAATTATATTCAATATCAGCTGTTCAATATAGCGTTTACTTAATAATAGATATAAAATCAATTTAATTTGGGTTAAGACATCGCGTGTCATCGAAAAAAAGGAAGCGTATGATGATGATAAATATATCTATATATTTCTATACACCGATTGTTCATTACCCCTAGGGTCACTTGTAGCAGTTGGCAATATTCGGATATGGAAAGGAGGAGACGGGCGCATGGCGAGCACGTTCGGATATCATCGACTGATTAGAGAAGGCTTGAATGTACTGTATGTACCACAATAAAACCAAGAGAGAACATACCGCAAATTCAAAGAAAACAAAGCAGACCAATAAGTAAACAAATAAAAAATAATAGGATGCGAAAGCGTAAAAACAAGTCGCAGATCTTCTAAAATGTTATTTAATTCGGCGAACCAACTATAATAATAAAATTAAAAAATTACAGAAACAAACGAAACTAAAAACAAAATGCAATTTTATTGTATGTACAGGTAAAAAAGACAAAAATAAATAAATAAAAAGTTATTCTGGCATAATATAACACTGAACATTATTTTTTTTTTTCATCGAAAAAACCTCCTTTGCTGTTAATCACCGCTCGAACTATTCTAGGCATTCTTTCGATAAGTTTTGTTAAAACAAATCGTGGAATATTAATCCATTCATGTTGCAGATATTCCATAAATGTTCTTGTGAAGTTGGGCATCTTTTTCGGATCCTCCTGTCCAGTTCATCCCACAACTCTATAGGGTTCAAATCTGGGCTTTGTGGGGACCATGTCATTACTTTCAGGGTGTGCTGTTCTTCTTACTCCTTTAGATAGTTCTTACACACTAACGCAGTGTGTTTTGGGTCGTTGTCATGCCTGAATGTAAAGTTACGGCCTATTATACGCAATCCTGATAATTTTCCTTCCTCATTACACCCTGCACTCTGCATAAATCTCCCGCCCCAGCAAAGGAGAAACATCCCCACACTAACACAGAACTACGCCCTTGCTTCACTGTTGGCACAATGCAGTCCGGGATCATTTTTTCGGTTTTAGATGTTCGGACATAAACTCGTCGATTTTGCCCAAAAACCTCGAACTTTGACTCGTCAGTCCAAAGCACGTGTTTCCAATCATCTAACGACCAATCTAGATGAGAACGGGCCCACTGTAGCAAAGGTTTTCGAATGGCAATGCGCCCATGAAGGTCCGCTTGTTGAAGTCGACGTTTTACCGTACTCGCCGAAACTTGTTCTTCACGGCCGCGATTGATTTCGGCTGCTATTTGTGGCGCTGTTAATTTTCTATTGCGTTTGCTTAATAATACAATTCTCAAATCTTCAGCTTTTGTTGTTTTCCTAGATGCTCCGGGACGAACACGATTTTCTATAGTTCCAGTTGTACGATATCGCTTTATGATGTCATTTATTGTTGAACTATTTATTTTTTCAGCAATTTGTCGCCCCGAATATCCTTCTTCAAACAGTGTAATAATGCGTGAACGTTCTACACTGGTAGGCTTGCCACGTGCCATTTTGAAGTAAATTTTCTTAAAACTTTCGCGCAAAAACGACAGATGCACACCAACACACGTTTAACAGTAAAACGAAGCAAATTTATATCTTTACGCCTGTGATAAATAAACAAGAATGATACTGCGGTATATTTCCTAAATGTATTGTTCGTTAATAATCCCCAAACGACCCGTTTCAAAAGATCGGTACTTCCGAGAAATTCTTGGAATGATAATAAAAGGGACTTTATTGTGGTTGTCGCAATATTTCTACTTTACATAATAATTTATGGCTTTAATCCTTTAGAAAAGAGTGTATGCTTAATATTTTTCTAATTTTATGTATTAACAATTGTATATGATATAATAGATTTTTATTGTATGACCGAACTTCAGTGAACGGCAGTGTACATGTACATTTAACAATAAATACAGAAGGCTGCTAAGTAAATGGAAACATATCGGAGAAAAAAGTTAATAAGGTCCGTAGCTAGGTGGTACACATAAAATGAAGGCTTACAAATGAAGAAACAACAAAATAAGATAATGTGGATGAAGGGAATATCGATACTGTTGCAGCGCTTAGCTCAATAGGATCATAATTTTTAATTAATATATTTGGAGCAAGAAAAAGTTTACAGTACTCCGTTGTATTCAAACGAAAGAACTTGTCTGCGTAGTTTCATATTTGATGAAATTATTAAAGAAACACGCATTTGAGGGATAGGAAAAAGAAGTTTTGTATATAAAAACTGCTCTATCTGACTTCGGAAAAATATACAGGATTTTCATTTAAAAAATCCGGTAAATACCTTGAATACCCTGACAACTTTATGTTTTGTTAGTCTTGTCTTCATCCAACATTTTTTATTTGAAAATTTAAGGAAAAGTCATTGCTTAAAAAAGGAATTATATGCTGTACATTTAATAGAAAGTCTGGTATATGCACTCACTCTCAGGCTTTACTCTTTAAACAGATTACGCTACAGTAAATGTGCGCGATATGTTTAAAACAAGATATTAAACTAAAGCAGTAAGCAGTGCATCTTTGCCGTACATTTTCTTTATTCGAGTACTTTAAACAGATAAAAATACAGGATTATTGCTTAAATAAGGAAGTAAATATCAATTAAGAACTAGGATAGCAGTAATTAAATACACTATGTGATTTACTCTTTAATTTAAAGTTTAATTTAAGGAATTAATGAGATATGTTGCTATTACTTCTACCTATTTGCAAATACAGTTTAGTACTGTTTATAAATACGGTATGTGTGATTTGTCTGAGCAAACATGTACAACTCTATTAGTTTTCCGGGCGTTCTCTACCTTTACATAAGCTGGAATAGTTTATTTACGGAGTCCCCGCATGATATTTATTTAGTAATTATGTGCTGATATGGATTTAGTGACTTAAACCGCTACCGTAAAACTGGGTTACTTGGGAACACCGGGGTAATTTAAAAATGTATGTAGCCAGTTCAAAACGCAGGTGTCTTCGAGTATCATTGTAATATTTAGTAGTATAAGTTTTTGTTAGTAACAATTTCTGAATAAATTGTAGAATATAAAAAAATCAATTTCCGTAATCACCGTGTTTTGTTTATGTGTAATCAAGCTGAGGGTAAACAGAATTCCAATTTCATCTTTTCTTTCCTTTCATCTAGCCTCTACACCGGATTTATATGAAAAAACCATGTGTTCCTAGGCGTGTTTTCAAGCAGTTCCTTCAGGGTGCTAAATAAAAATAACTACTTCATATATTTCTAAGAAATCTAATGGGGGTAACATATTTTTCTCTACTGCACTAAGAGCTCCCAAGACCTGAAATTCGAACGGCATAATTTTTGGTTTTATGGGCGACACTGACAGAAATAAAGTTTAAAAAGGTCTTATCAAATAGCCCCGTTTTACGGTACGGTTTTTTAATCCAAACTTGTTTGCCTTTGTTTCTTTCTAAATTAAGAAAAAGCGGTTACTTTTAACTTAGGGAACATAAAATTCATACCTTTGTAATGCACCGATACTAACAACTTTTTCCTAACATTATTAGCAAATTATCTTTTTGTAGCAAGCGAAAAATATGGTATTGAAAGTGTACTATGACGAGCGTTTTGAAATCTGTGAAAATTTAAGTAAGCGGTCCACATAGTCTGTTACGCTTAGATTATTTATAATTTAAACCATTATTTTGCTTCAGCTTGAACAGAAACAAGTGCCGCCGCCTTATAAACCCCGCTTGGACTCCGATAGAGACTTGGCTAATTTCCCGCCGGAATTCACCGACGAACCAGTTCATTTAACACCGGATGATCCGTAAGTATTGAGCGATACATACTTTATCCGATAAATGCGCTTCGAAATGCACCCAAAAGAGTTGGAAAATATTAATCGACTTCCCTTCTACTACCTATTACAGGCGCGTCATCGAGAAGATAGACCAATCGGAGTTCGAAGGCTTCGAATATGTGAATCCACTCCTAATGTCGCTAGAAGATTGTGTGTGACATAACGTAACGTGTGAGTTTCATCCGAATAATCTTCCGCCACCACCGCCGCTTCCTCGATACCCCCCTCCGATGTTTCCGCCTCCTCCGCCGCCCGATCTGGAAGATTACGACGATGGTATATTGCAGGTCGACATGCGACCGAGCAAGTCTATTCTACAGAACATATTTTGCCTTCCTTTAAGTTAGAAAAATGAATCTTAACGGTACATAAAAGCCCACGCTAGAGTATGTTCTTTCTTGGCTACCTTATTGCGGGATTTAAACGAAAGTCGCAAAGATAATATTTATTCGGTTCGATGAAGTGAAAGGTTCATTTTAAAAATATTTGTTGTAAAAGCTGACCCAAGTTTGCGGGCCATTATTTGAACCTCGGTTATTATAAGAAGCAGAGTGTAGGTTTAAATTTGGCAAACTTGCTAAAAGTATTTCGATTATTTTTAACGCCTACTGATAATAATTCTAGTCGGTTAAATTCTTTATAAACATCTTTATAATGAAAACGACAATAACTAATGAGAAAGTTGCCGCTTTTAATAAATTTATTAATAGAGAATTTTCATGGTTTATATTGCATTCCAAAGCTTACTCGATATTTAAAAAAAAGCTTTTACTTGGTATTCCAGTACTTGCTAAGCGCTAAACATATCATTGTAATTAGAAAAATGCAAATTATTTCAGGGATAAATAATTTAAAAAAGAACGACCCGTTGCATTTTTTAAATAAATATCTCCATCGCATTCAACGTACAAAGTTTATTTTAGAATTCTCCTGAAGTTTTATTGGATATTAATTAAAATCGTAATTACAACATTTTAATTTTCCGCTATAACTTCGGAAGCTTTAAAAATAATCAAAATCTTTTGTTTATTTGTAGCGATTATATTTAGCAACTTTGTCAAATTACTCTAATTACTATCTCTCATAATAGTGGCCTGGAAATTTCTGGTAACCAATATAATTTGGTTTGTTATTACGTATTGAAGGTAATGACGTTTTCAAAAGCATTCCTGGGTAATTTTAATTACATTCCAACAAATCGTTTGGATTAAAACTAATATTTTATCTGTTCAACGTTTACATTGAACGATGACCGTAGAATTTACCACCATTCTTATCTAATTTAAGGAGTAATATACCTAAGTAAGAACACGCCCCTGTAGGCGTGGCTATTTTCAACTAGTAAGACAAACGAATATTGCAATGTTAGTTTTTATCAATGCGCAAGCAAATCTTATAATTCCATGGGATCTTTAAACTTTTTATTTTTCACAAAATGTTCCGTTTTGTTAGTTGTTGTCTAAACTTGCGACGCAAATAATGAAAATTCAAAACATATAGGCAATAATTGATGTGTGGCTCCGCTATAGGCATTCAGGGGCTATAATTTCTTGTAAATTGAAGTTAGACGAACTTCTAATTCACCAAGGAAATGCTTGCAATTTTATTCATCTTCCAGATTAACTAAATTTGCAGGTACCGTAGGTATTTTTACTAGGTTTTTGATATTAGACGCGTAGGTGTGCAAAAATAACGTCATATATGAAATGGAACATGGGATTTTTTACAATTATCATATATTAAAGCTGCATTTACAATTTTTCTGTTATAGCTTATACTACAAAGTGATATTAAATGACATCCTTTAAATTGAATGATAAAGCTATGTTCAAAGTGATTGAAGAATTAACGAGAAACTAAATAAAATGCTAATAGAATAGAAATAAAAAATATAATATAAACCCTAATTTTATAATTTCACATTTCACATTGAGATTTACAAAAAACGTGACATGACATGAAGAAACGGCACTAACGTTTTTTTCTCCGTGCTCTTTTGTTTTTAATTTATAATAATTATACTTATGTCTAATATACAGTGTGACCCGCTTGACAACTTATATTTTATACTAAAATAAATCAAATTTGTTTCTTGAGAAGTAGTGAATCAAGAAGTCTACTTCCACACAAAATTACAGATGTTCAACTAAATTTTTCGTAAAATTTTATTAGCAATTTTTTTTGTAAAAGTCAGCGCACCGTTGCGTTCAAAAGGTTCTACGATGATTTTCAGCAAATTTTCATTCAAATATGTTTATTAATGAAAAAGGTTATAAAAAAAAATCGTTTTTCGAACTTCACCGTGCATTATTTCACTTCTTCCGACATCTACTGACTAAGTAGATCATAATTTATAAAAAAAAGCTACAAGCAAGAATTAACCAAATATACTGTTAAGTACCACAAAATTGTAAGTAAGCAGTTTTTTTTAACCTAACTACAATAAAAAAAAGTAAACTAAATATAATAACACATCTACCTATATATTTAAATAATCTCGTTCTATTCATGTTCACTATTGCACTATTCAAGTATTAATAGTAATTGTTATTTCGTACAGAAAATATAATGAATTTAAGTCAAGTTCAAATCATATTAATAAATTAAGTCAGATGTCACATTAACGGTTACTGCATAATTGTTCATTAATTTAATTAATAGTTAAGTGATTGCAAGCTATGATTGACAATTAACCCTTTGGTTAGTAGAGGTTTTTATTAATAAACATATTTGAATGAAATTTTGGTTACAACCATTTTACGCCCTTCTGAATTCAATGGCACGGTCAGATTTTCATTTAAAAAATCGCTGTTAAAGTTTTATTATTTTACCTCTAAAAATAATCATAGTGCGCCTTGAATATTTAGATGGACTTCTGAAATTTTATATTAAAAAAATTGTTCTACATTTCATGTAAAAGAGGCGTTTTAGCAAGATGAGTCACACATATAAAATATGTACAGAGCGTCCCAGAACGTGATGAAATGATTCTAACGAAGGACTATCGCTTAATTAAATTTCACATAGAAAATATAATGGTTTTTAATTAACGAGTAGTGTGGCATTGTAGACTAACTTCTTTATTGAAGCCGTAACTAGCATAACGAGACGCGTTTTATTTGTTTCAGTCTTATGGTTAGTTGCACCAACATAAATTCAAATTTAATCTTGGATTAAGTTAAACTGTCGGCTAGAATGTGACAGTCTTTCTACTTAATTGATTACAACTGTCGCATTATACCTATCGTTTTAACTGAATTCTAGATTAAATTTTAATTCGTGCCAATGCAACTGATGAACTGAGAAAGTATTATCGCAATTCACTGCCTACTTTCTAAATATTAATGTTCGGAGAAGAAACAGATAATATACTGCATAAGGTTGCTTCCTCCCAATGTAGTTTTCTGTACGCATGAGAAAATGTGTTGGAGTTAGATCCGATTTTGGTAGGAAATACGTAACTTCAAAATAAATTTTGTTTACTGTAGAGATCTCAAGCATCAAAAATAGATGAAGCAGCGTTAAGTGCTCCTCTGAAAGGGGAACAACGAGAAAGAACCTAAAGCTGCGAAAAATCAACAAATGCTTGCACACCACTTAAAGGTCCTTAGATGTAGACGGTGCTCGTTCAGATATTTACGCAGAATCTACTTTGTTCAACTAAGAAGAGGCATCAAGTGAATTGCCTTCGGATTTTGGCGAAGCAGTTGTTAACGATGAGAGAAAATTGTCAACGTCTAAAGATGTTGCATCGCCAACATATTTTTTGCTAAATAAAGTATCAAACAAGAAAGTTAACTGAGAAAACAAAGGGGAAGATTATCTTTATCATAGTTTGTTAAAGCAAGTTCACACATCAAACCATACCTTACACAAATTAAAGAAAATTGTCAATAAATGAAATACGCGAAAAGAATCTAACTGAAATTTATAATTATGGGAGTCTTTTTGGTAAATGGATGTGCTTGCTTCATGAAAGCTTGGTACAGGATCAAAACGTAATATTTTTAGATGATTTACGTTGAGAATATTTAAGCAAGTTACCTCGTATATTTCATAAATGGGTTCTTTCCGAATCAACGATAAGAGAAATCGTTGATTCTATGGTTTACTGAAGTACTGCAAATTAGTCCAAATTTACACTTATGTAGAAAGTTGTTGCGTGCGACTTTAAAAACTTTTTTAGCGAATCTTACATCCATCAATAATTATATATTGAATAAATCGTATTAATCCGCCACTTATATCAGAACAGAATGAGTAACCTTCCCTATAACGAAGAAACATTATTAACAAAAATGCATGGCAGAAATATATTTTTATCACCATTGTCATCGAATTCTAAATGACCTTATAATAGTCAAATAACATGTAGGACAATATTAACAAGGAATGCCATTCAAAGGCCTTAATTCGATTTGCCATGAGATCACGTTGGTGTAACTGAAAATTTCAAAACTTATCCCAAAAATGCATGAAATATTTCTTATTACTACGTGGTAATGTACAATACTTTCGACAAGATGGTTAAGGTAATTGAAAATATATTTTCAGAGAAAAATTCAAATTTAACTTAAATAATTTGCCACATCTTATTTTTTACACTACTAGTATTTATTAATAATAGACGTAACGTAGTAAGGCAGCTCCAAAGCAATTATTCCATGATATATCTTTTATATCAAAAATAATTTTTTTTTGATCTTGAGATGACTTATTGGGTGCATAATTGATGTTAATAAATTTGTGAAATAAGATTTTATAATAGACTTTATTAAAATTATATTTAAAAGCATATTTCGCATTGTTTATATTATACTTTGCAGCAGAAAATGCCATTTCAATATATACTCCAATACTTACATATCATATACACTATTTTACTGTGACGTTATTTTATGCTACATCTACCTCATTTTCTTGAATATTCAGATTACGAAAGTATATTTCTGATTAATAGCGCACCTAGTTACGAATGAGAAACAAATTTTACGCGCGCTATCTAGAATCAAACGCCAACGAAGAAGTAAATATTAAATTTCGCACTTTTAAGAACACGTATATTCAATGAAGGAGATATAAAACGCTTTCATTATATTTGTAAATAAGAATTAAAGGATATATACTAAATACATCTAAAAGAGAAACAAATGCAGATCGTGGAATTGGTTAGGATTACTTTTAATTTATTGAGTTATGTTCTGTGGAAATCTGATGGTATTAATTATTGATTCTTTTTATACAAGTAATTTTTTTTTATTTATATCTGAATATTGATTATTTTTTCATTACAACATTATAATAAGAACACGGCTATCAAAGAACTGACTTCTATTATTTCGCTAATTTTTCAAGAAATTGATACTTTGATTTCAACTAAATGACTTAAGTTAACTTTATCGATTAGTAGTGAAGATTTAAACTCTTAACATTTATTTATTCTAGATTGCAAACAGTTTTGGTATTTTCTAAAATGTGATCAACAGACAAATGTATTAAAAAAAATATATTGTAGTAAATATATATTAATTGTTTAAATCCACACTAAAATTAAAAATGAAAAATAACAGTGGATAGAAGGTGACTGAAAAGGGAAATTAACCATTCCTTTTTGAAATGGTGATTTTGTACTATAGAAAAATATTATTGACTATACATTTAATAGCTTAGAAGGTATATCTGAAAACATATTGTGTAAGAGTATTAGCATTAGGCAATTAAAATAGAAAAACGACAGGAATATAAAAAATCATCATGAAACGAAAACATGGCTTAAAACCCTTTAATAATAATGAAGTGTTATTGACACGTTATTGAGGGAAATTGCATAAATGATTATAAAGTCATCTCATTAATTAAATCAGCAATACAAAAAAAATGTATTACCTCCTGTTATACTGCTTTATTGCCTAATGTCGCCGACTTTTTTCTTTTTTATATGATTGATTTTCAATTTCTAATATTGTTTACAACTTATGTGCGTCTTTACTTAAACCATATTATTTTGAAGTATTATAAAACATTCCATTTTATAATATTTGAGTATGTATCTTGTATTTTAATATGCAATATTGTATCGATTAATTTTCTTTTTTGGTTTAGATTATTTATAATATACAATATTTAAGTACGTCTGTCTTTTATTTAGCACCACATCCTTCCTTTTTTTTATGTAGCAATACGACTGTAATTGTAAGAAAAGATCTTTCTGTTCTCTCGTAGGAAGACTTTGCATTGAATAATCTGTATATTTTTTTTATCTCGTTCCGAAGCCAAGAAGATCAATAACTTTTATCGAGGGAAAAACAAAACATTTTTTTTCCCCCAAAATAATAAATATATTAAATAATCAGTAAATTGCGACCAGTTTCACTCGTAGCAGCACGTCCTCAAACAAGATAAAAAGATACATTCCATTTTTATAAGCGAGTAGTAACTAGAGATGACAAAGACAGGTGAAATTATTAATTCTGTGCAGTGACGAGACAGACTCGTGTTTTATCGACTCTCGGGGAAAACCAGTAGGCAGCACGAACCCATTCTCATGAGACGAATAAACACGAGTCTGTCTAGTCGTTGCAAAAAGTTAATAATTTCACCTGGCTTGGTCATCTCTAGTAATAGCTAAGGCTTAGTTGTTACTAAGCCTGCAGAAACGAGTGTACACTCATTGGCGGCGATGATATATCTCGAAAGCGGTTGAACATACCCGAAGTCGGGATTGATACCTGATTACTAACATTTTCCAACATTTCGGGTGCAATCGTTGATTTCTTGCCCAATGGAATCCTTATTTAGATCATCAATATACTTAGGAGCACTTACGTAAACTTTAGTTAAAAAAAGAAAACAACGAAAATCCTGTGGCGTGAGATCAGGGCACCTAGTAGGCTACTGAACTGGACCCTTTCCTAGCTATCAACTTTTTGGGCAGTTCATTGCACATATCACGTAAAATGAGGTGGTGTCTCATAGAACAGTTTTCTTTCTGTTGACGGTGTTCATCAATAAACGGCTTTCATTTGAATTCAGCGCCCGCATCACGTAGACACCGCGAACAAAAACTAATTCGACTCTCATTTGTGTTACTTTTATAACAAGGCTCAAACACAATAGCTCCTTGCAAACAATTCAATTGTCTCCTTTCCTTTGCATTTTTATACAAATTGCTCTAAAACAACCAATATAAATATGTCGTATAACATCATTTATCTAGAATTTTGAAGTCTATCCAATTATATTAAAAAATATGGTGTTTCAAATAAAAACATTGTTTTAGTAGGTATTGGGATATTAGGCAACACTGAAGAGAAATTATTTGTCAATTTTTCTTAGGTAATTTCCTAAAGCTTCGCTTTTAGGTCTACAACTAAAAAGCTTGTCCTGTCTCAGTTATATCAGCATATGCTAAAATTTGCGAAATCAATTTATGATACTAATTATTAATAAAAATGGATCTACTGCCGAGGGCGTAAGACTGGCGCAGCCAATCTGAAGACCCTCGCCAATTCCCAATAAATGTGGGATTCTTGTTTTTAAAACTCCTAAGTTCACGTTTGTGGTACCTCTCTTTTAAAAACCTTCGATGATGAATTGTGGGTAGGTATATTATGTAAAAAAAAAAAATTTTATAACAATTTTATGTAACATAAGTAGAATAACATAGAAATCAAAACATATTGACTAGATCCCTCTACGCAGACTATATTTTTTTTTACGTATAGCGTATTGAATGTCTGTGCTATCATATTATATTGCAAATGTCCAAACAATCGAAGAAACACGTCAGTGTTTGAACAAAAACTGTAGGTGTATTACGGGCTTTGTCTCATCGTAATTGTTATTTTATAATATCGGCAGTGCTATGGAGTGAACAGTTATCTCAATTCTGGATGTAACAATAGTATTTAACAAATTAATAGATATAAAATGTGTAAACAATCCACCAATGTAATTAAATATTAGAAAGAGTTGGACAATATCACTATTACTATTTACAAAAACTAACATTTCTAATCACAGTTAATCACGTTTTCCAGTTAACGTCTTAACAACATTCTGGATTGGTTTAGAATTAAAGACAAATACAGAGAAGATTGCGCCGATCATTGGACCCAACCAATAAACCAGCATATGTTCTGGAACAGTACTTCCTTGACAGCCATATTTTAATGATGTTGCTAATGCTGGATTAAAGTATCCTCCTGAATAATTAAATGCTACAAAATAAATGAAGTATTATCAACGCTACTGACAACAGCTGGTTATTTATTTAATTACCTGCCACGACTAAGGAAGTAGCAAAAAGCGAATCCAATATATTTGCGACTCTTGTATTTGTTTCTCCCAAGATCTTGGATACGACCCTACAGGCACAGGTTGCAGTGCCTTCTATAATTGCACCAAAAACTACCGGAACCTGTATGTAACATAAAAGATTGCACGCATTCTTCTAGATAAATTGAACTCACCTGCAAGTCGGTGGTGCATTCCTCGAAGGCTCGTCCTTTATGCGTTTGTACTAATTCAAACGACCATAAGACTTGAATGTATCTGTAAATCGCTAATGCTCCCAATACTTGAGCTCCTATTAGCAACAGTCCCACAAATATATTTCTTTTCCGTTCGAAAATCTCTTCAATGGGACAATAAGGACATGCGGTGGCATTTTCCCAATTGAAAGACCACCAAACTGTGAGTACGAACAAGAAAAAACCGTACATCCAAACACCATAATTGTCGGCAACTATTTGAAAAATATGAATCATTTATTAACTATATACTAAAAGTACAGAATTTTAAATAGCATAAGTTTCATTCGTTGACAAATCAAACGTGTATAGATAGCGTGTCCGCTTAGCGTATCGGCAGATGGTAATTCCATTCCTAAGAAACGTAGAGAAAAAGTTTTGAAATGAAAAATATTCAAAGACAAGTGTTGCACAACTTAAAATTATATTCTGATGTACAGGATGTTCAGTTTCCACAGGCCAGGGTACAAGTTTGTTTGTTTGTTTTTTTCTATTAGAACACCCTGCATATTACATTGCTATTCCGTATATTATTTTTTGAGATAATTGGCATAATTGGAGATCTTTGCTTTACTGACTAAGTTAAAAGAAAACTAGAGGGAAATGTTTGCATCGAAGTTAGTTGTAATACATCATCTACTTAGTATACGCAGTTACAACGGGAGTCTTTGGCAATTATTTTAGCTGTAAATAAATTTCATCAATACATTTTTACTAGTAGATTCAGTTGATAACAGATCATCAGGTATTAGTCCATCTGAGAATATTTCCTCTACTGCTGCTGCCAGAATACCAGGATCGGCTCATACCTTGTCTTCCAATGATTATGACATTGTCTTTGGTAATTAATTCAAAAATTCGGCCGCATTATCTCGTCTACTGCTAGAGAATAGGAGTTGTGAAGGAGTTAGTTTTACGATTTTTTTCAGTACTCGAATTACGGACGCGTCTGTTCATCAAATTTCAGCTGATGTTCGTCCTGATTTATGTATTGGCCAGTCTCCACATATTTACCTACTGGAAATATCCAACGACTGATAAAGTTACATGCAGCCGTAGTTATGCATTAAAAGAAACAACTGACGATCGCTTAGCCCAATTGAGAATATTGATTCGTGTCTTGCAGGAATCGTAAAGGAACTGCTGCAACATAGAAACCGGCATTGTCTTGCTGGAATGTAATATTACTTATCCCTTGGGTATATGAAAAGGCTTATGGACCAATCCTCTAGCAACTGCAGTATCACGTTCTTGGAAAAAAATTCAAAAACTGGCTGTGTCCTGCTCGACTTCGGACCCATCCATGATTATCATGGGACCACAAGCAAACGCGAGATTTTAATGAAAAACGTCTAAAGAAAATTCCCATCTCCCTGAGGGCAAGCGATCAAGCAAGTCTCCTATTTTCCCGTTCGGTGTTTCTTCTAGGACGTCCAGAACTTCTTCTACGTTGTAGCCAACCTCTTTGAGACCACCCTTTCCAACAACAACTGTTGCAGTATTTCTTTGCGATTTCACAAATACTATACTTGTTACATGAAGTCAAACGATACAGTACCGTTCAGTAAAAAATGATGCAAAGGTTTATTTCTGTTTCTGCCTTTTTTATCATTTCTGATTCCCATTATAATCGTCTGTATAAAATTTTCTTGGAAAGTCGATACGTTACCTATAACCACCCTATATATCACCCTAGTGATCCATTTCTTTCTGTTACATAGTATATTAAGATGCTTCATAATTGTATTTGGTTACTGTGTTACTTTTAAGAATACAAAGCCTTAGTTGGTCGTAATTTTTTAACGCAATATCAAGAGTTAGTCAAGCATGCAATGTACTGCTGTTTAGTTTTACCTCTTCAGATTCATATACAATATCTGTTGTTACGTTTCTTAATCGCCCAATCAAATAAAATAGTACTGAACAACTCTTACTCGCAACAGACTTTATAGGCAACTTATACTCAACTCGCTGATCACATGAAATCAAGAGTCGTCTCAAAGTGCCAAAAAGAACAAAACAAAAGCTAAAGCAATAGGCGAGAAGCTGCAGGTGCGCACCAAGTACACTTAGTAACCACTCACCTATTATAAGCTCGAAGCATGTCGCGCACAATTCGGCCGTCGCTATAAATTCTAGCATGAGCTGTCGCAATAGTCCGTCGTTTACATTTCTTTTAATAACACCTCTTACAAATCCGCAGAGGAATTCTGTTAATATTATAAATAAAATTGATATTACTATCGGATGTATGCCGAACACGTTCGATTTACGACTAAAACAATAAGAAAAACTTGGGTCAAAATTGTTGAGATGTACTCCTTTGGAGTGCAAAGCATGTTGTTGCTATTGAAATAAATGCGTGCGTTATGTGTGCCTATAAATTAATGCAATTTCTACGGTTCTTTATCGCATATCGAATTACACGTCTTGCAATTCATAAGTACAAAAGTACAGGAGCATTTCTTATCAACGACATTCAAAATACAATTGATATAATCTGCCCAACACCGCATTAAATTTGCACCTAGTTTTACAATGTTAATTTGTATATTTCCATTTGAGTAATTTGAAACTAATCATTCTGTTATTGCAGTATATACACATATTGTCACTGACTACGGTAATAATGATTTTATCAATGGCTAAATAAGTAGAACAGAAGTACTGGTCCTACATATTAGGACAACGGGTGCTAGATGAAAAACAATACTGGGGATTCCAAATTTTGCGAACAAATAGGAGGTGCGAAACTTCCAACAAATAAGAAAAACAAAAGTTAGCGTGGCTACAATTTATATATACAGGGCGAGTCGGGAGGAACGGACCAAAGCGTATTGTACACGTGAAAATAACTAACCGATTTTCATTTGTTTTCAAGTTATAGCGGACTAACGTTCCTTGAATCTATGAAAAAAAAGTCAAAGTATCAATCCTTCCGAGGCTCACAATCATTTCAACAATTTTATTGTTCTGCTATGTGTCAATGTCAGTGTCATGTAACAGTGATTTAATGTTTATTTTCGAGTTTGTACATTATTCTGTTAGAAAATGCCGTTGCACATCGACGGTTTCCACATTAGAAAAATTCTGATAAAAACGCATTTACCAAAGTTTTCAACAAACTGTGCGAAACCGGAATGCTTCCTAGTGCTAACATAACATATCTCTTCTTTGGGATAGGATGTCTCTGATGATGGTTAAGGTGAAGATTAAAAGACAGCTACACTAGTGGCATGAGAAACATTGGAGAGAGGAAGTAAGAAACATTCTTTTGAAGGCTTCCCTAGTAAGTGGCCACTGTCCACTAAGCACAGCAAGCATCTACACAAAATAGGGCTCGTAGCTGAACCAGTATGTAGAGGATGCGATGAAGAAGAGGGAATGTCTACACCTCATAAACCACTGCGAAGCATACAGCAGCATAAGACACAGTGGCATACAGGCACGGAAGATAGACCCGGGAAAACTCTTACACATAGAATTGTGGACTTATTATTCCTACGGGAATAAAAAACTATTCAAAAGGCACAATTGGTCACTCGACTGCAATACAAGAAACCGTCAGGGACCACCTCGTTGTAATGATAATGAACTACTCGACAAGGAAGAAATACAAAATAATCTGGATTTAATAAAAGATGATTCACTTACATGTATCCACACCATGTTCAGCGTATACAGAATCTATAACCAGAAGATTATGTTAAGAGTATAGAATTTTGTCAATGGTGAAATAGCAATCGTCAGACGAAAATCCCCACCAAAAATAATTTTCAGCACAAATTTTCGGTAAACGTGTAGTATGGACGATCCATAGTTATTTAATTAAATAACTATGGATTGTCAATAATAAGAATCCCCGTATAAAAGAACACTACTTTTTTTTTTTACAAAACGAATTACACGATTACTGCAGGATGTTACTCAGAACATCAGAATGCAAGAAATGTATTATCAGTATGATAGAACTGCTACACATTCCGCTCGTCAATTCTAGCAACATCTGAACAATAGGTTTCCAGGGCTTTAGATTGGTCACGATGGTCCTATTAATCGGCCTCCAAGCTCTCCAAACGTCACCCCATTAGTTTATTGTTTATGGGACTGATTCAAAAGTGAAATTTATAAGGTAAAAGGCAAGAATATTAAACAAAAACATGAAGCAATCATGAGAGCGACAGGCGCCCTTCGTACACGAAGCATAAGCGTTTAACGGCCAACGGCAGTACTTTGGAACGTTTATTAAAAGAACGCTATGGTTACAAGAAATGTTAATGTATTATTTATAATTGTGCTGTAACTTGAAAACAAAAGAAAATCGGAAAAGAACATATGAGTTTTCTTACGTTATTTTCATGTGTTACACATCTGGAATTGGGTTCGTTCCTTTCGGCTCAGCCTGTATAGTTATTTGTTCTTCTCTGATGTAGCACAAATAAAGTATGCGAAAGCTTAGGAATTCATAACAAGGAGTCTTTTATTTGATCGACGTGATCGGCTGGAATCTCCAATATTGTTTTTTATCTTGCACCATTGTCCTAATGGTTAAATACTTCTTTTCCTCTAAACTCTAGATAATGATAGGGTTGTATCTCAATGATAGTTTTAAACGTACATTAAATGCTCTTACTACAGGCAGTTCAACCTATAACTTCGATGTTAAAAAGTAATAGACTCTTAGATGTAAAAATTGATGTCGGTATTTGTGCGATGAAGTTGATAATGTGAGCGATAGTAACTTCAAAGCATTTAATGGACTTCGAAATATGTGAAAATGAATAGTCTTCTGGTTGGAACTGTATCTTTGTTGCAGCTTCTGCCGATGTTTCTTCCACCACAGAAGATACGATAATGACGCGTTTCCAACTCGGGAACCAGGAGTATAGTGTTACTGGACGACCGAGGGAGCCTACATAACAGATGTGCATACGAATTTTGTTGTAACACATTTGCAGGATAAGTCACCTCTTTGGGCTCGGAAGATTGTGCCCTTACGAATGCAGATTTTTCAAAACAGTTGTTTTCTTGTTATGAAGCCCGATTCTTGGCATAGTTTCAAATTATACTGATACCTATAGGTATCCTGTAAGTTCGTAGCTGTCCAAGGTTGAATTGTTCTAGAACGTCCGTTCAATTCTAAAGCGAAAAGTAATAAGGCCCCAAAGTTATTATGGTTAACGTCTACAGAAACCGTACTTCCCAGAAAATTCTCGTTAGACAGATATAGTTTCTGGTATCTAGTATAGAGATAAAAACGCCTAATACACACGCGTTTACGTAGTTCCAAATTACTAACGAAATGAGCCTAATATCGTTTTAAGTTGGTAACATATTTTTATTAAAAAGTAGAACCATTTTCTTGTTATATTGATTTTTGAAACTAAACTACTGTCAATGTTTACTTGCTCAACATGTCATGATCACCATAGAATAAACAAGTAACTATTGGAACAATTAATGACGTAAAATAATTCTATCACAATGAAATCAATTTATCTATTCGAAGTTCGTTACAACGCGATTAAATCCTACTTCATAGCTTGTTAAACGTTAAAGACTAATTAAATATGCTATGGTAAATAATCTGCAGTTTCTATCTATTCTTTTTATAGCTATCATCATTTTAACAGAAATATACTAAAACTTGATTCATAGAGCGTAGAACAACTTTCTAGGTAATAATGTCAAACAATTCTTCATTTTCCCCAATTTCTTATTCCGTATTTTTTCCAAATAGGGAACAAGAAATTTCAGACATTATAACTAAACGAGATGGTTATCCAAATACTAAGAGGGAATAAAATTCACACCTTACTTAAGTCACACGTTACACGCTCATTTGTTTGAGAATAGTGAATACTATTCTTACCGCTATCGCATTTCGACGCTCGTGATAGGTTGAAGCGTTTCGGATTCCTGATTTCCTCTACATCAAAGCTTTACGTCCTTTATCAACTCACACAGAGCCACCATGGATTATTTAAAGGAAATTAAAATTACTAACCTTTGCACAAATTGCAATGTTTGTTTTTGAGAGTAAATTTTCCAAAACGTTCACAAGAACAAACAATGCTAAGAACTGCAAAGTATTAGGCGTAACGTGATTTAAACATCTGCTAGTAGGAAGATATCTCATGCGTGTTATATAATACTTAGAATACGATAACAAATATTGTAAATAATCATCGATATAATTGATCTCCAATATTGACGAGCGCAATATTTGAATCACTTTTTATTCAGGTTTGATCACAACTTTTTAACATAGAATCACTACATGCACGATACCGAATTTTAGAATGATAGCTAACGGCGCTATTTTTGGCAACTAATTACAAGAAATATAATAGAGGAGCTTTTGCAAACTATTGAGCTTTTTACATTCTAATTAGTCCCGAGAGATCGTAATTGTTTTGACCAACACTATGTACTTGAACTTACCACTAAAGCAATAGAGAAAAATGAAGCACTAATAATGAAAAGTTTTAAAGGAAGTTTTAGAAGAAACAAGTAGATTCTTGACGTTCTTGACGATAAAGATTGAATGAAGGAAGATTAATCTAAACCGCTAAGAAACTGAATAAATTTTAACCTACAATACACAGGTTTAGCCTCCAGTGCAGTGGCGGTGGGTGAAGAAGTAAATGGGAAGTCAATTATTTCCTTATGTATTAACGTTGCACAGTACAATGTAGGGGATATGCAACGGAAACGCACGAGGTAATCCGAACGTTGTAATGCAATATTCAATTAAAATGCAATTGTAATAAATGCAATAATTAGAAAACTATCTCACTAAATGATTTTGTTCTTTATTTGAAAAGATTAAGTTAAGAACTAATTATAAATACAATCAAAATGTTGTTTGAAACATTTACATGATTAATTAAAATTATGATATTTCAAGCAAACATTGAAACATTACCGACAACTCTAAAGGAAGGAAGAGGTTCAGAAGTTAGAAGAATATTATTTTAAAACATTAAAATCGAAGGTACATTTTAGTTAATATAATAAATAAAAATAAAAACAAATCGAGTTCCCTTAATTTTGGTTACTTACTAGAAAAAAAGAAATTATACAATAATATAATATATAATTGTTTACCACCAACCTAATCGCAAAAAATATTATTTAAAATTAAGCATTAATAGAATTATAAGATAGCGAAAAAATGTATGTATTTTCCAAAACTACAGATGAATAGTCAAAATTAGCAATTAATTAGACTGTTTTAAACAATATATTATCCTTTCGAAAATATAATACACGCAAAATTAATGAAAATTAAAAAAAACGATAAATACCTGAAACCAAGGATACCGTACTGCCTCAATGTTTTATAAGCATCCTTTAATATTTTCATTTCGTCTGGGTAAAGTTTTATAACAGTTTATGAGTGTCCTTTCTTACCACCTCGACACTGAAACGCACTCTAATTTTAACAGATTAGTTTGTCCCTAGGTATCATTATTTTTAGAAGCAGTCCGTTGGTATACAGTTCATAAAAGTATTGCCATATGTGACATAATATCTGACGCTTTAAACACGCAATCGCTTGGCTAATCCTATAAAGTTGTATATTAATTAGCTATTTATGAAGATATCAATTAAAAATTTAAAAAATGTATTTATCGAAGATGATTGATATTGTACTTTATTTAAGTCTGTTTTAAAGATTACGTTGCGATCTGTTTTTATCTAATAACCTTTTTAATCCTAGCTTTCCTTTTTCCCATAATTATTAATGGATATTAACAATTACTCGCAAAATTGTTAACATCTCAGGAATATTGGTTATTATTGCATATATGTGTTTAAAAATGTACATCCAGTATACTTTTGTGGAAAAAGCATTTATAATTATGCGATCATTCGAATTAAAAAATTACGTAGTTTTACTAATGTTAGCTTTGACATTGATTTATAAAATCTTTATAACGCTTACTTCATAATAATTAATACCAAAACGATAACTTCAAAATTATTTACAAGGTTATATACGCAACACTATCCTGACCGATTCAAAATCAATGACATAGATCCTCTGCAATCGTATATTTTAATAATATTCTTAACAATGAATGAAGTGTTAAATCCTCAATCGTCAATCCAACCTATTATAAGACGAAGACGGTTCTATTCACAAAGAAATGGAATATAAGCGAGACGAAAGCACCTTCACTCATAATTGTACCACTTAGCTTCGGCTCGATATTATCGTCGACAAGAAGCTTTCGTCTTGACTATTGGTTAGTGCCGCAGAATGCTGGCGACCTAGAGTCTTTCTCCTGGAGTAATGAAGTGGATTTACACTAGAATCATCAGACCAGTGCTAACATACAGCGCGATTGCTTGGTAGCCTAGTGTAAGAAACACAACAGCAGCCAAACACTAAAGGCTTACCTAGGTATAACTAATACATTAGAATCTATTTGAACGACGGCAATAGTCATGCTTTGTTTACCGCCTCATTACTTATGTGACGTTAGCTTTCATCATCCGGCTGCTATGTAATGACTTAAAGAAGGGTGAAGTAATAAGACCTGACGGAATGCACAACGGATTCTACACTTTTTTTGTTTAGGACAAACCCTACAAATCCTCGATACACCAACAGATCGACCAGGATCAGGACAGCTTATATCTCTTCGTAGGCGGAACAAGAGGAACTGTATAATAATTGTGGTCGCCAGGAATGACTAGATTCACCAACAACAAGCAAGTAGCAAGACTGATAAGAGCTTTAATCTTCAGCCTCTAAAACAAAAACAAGATTAACTTAATATGGTCCACAATGGAAATCCTGGTAATAAAGAAATGGATCGAACAGAACACATCAGAAAATGTCTAGAAACAATAACCAAAAAATAACGCTACGATAGCTTAGCTTCCTCATGGTATTGATGGAATAATTCACGGCAAACGCAATAAAAGGAGAGAGAAAAAAATACACTAACTCACGGACATGTTTCTGCCTACTCGGCGTCATCAGCGTGGTTTCGAGAGTATTTTTCATATCTCTACCTTCTATCGCTGTTGCCTCACAGTTAATACCACAACCTTCAAAACGACAAACTCGACATTTCTTGGCGCCCTCTAGTGCCAAAGAAACGCTTGCCTGCCGTTCAGATCGGAACTATCACCCATGAAATCTCTTTGAAGAGATGGGGTAAAATTAATTCCTGCTACATCGCTAAACTTTGGCGTATCCAAACCTTGGTATGGCTGTTGGCATTCTGATTCGAGATGCATGTAGGGGCATGCAAGGGTACACTTCCTCTATAAGTAACCTGACCTGATCTCAATTTGAAGGACATACTGGATTCTTCTGAGCAACGTTCTGTGTTAAGAAGCCAAAAAGCTTCTTAGCAGACAGTAACTGTATCCAAAAATTATTTACAGGTACGTATTCCGAAAAAATATTATTTTTGTATTATTATTTAAGAAGGCGATAAGTTTTCAAGAGTATTAAAAGGTAAAAATAGAAAAAAAAAAACAAAGTGTGTGTATATATGTTTTATTACATGTTCAAACAGTTCTTCAGTTCCGCGGTAATAATTATATGCAAGCCAATACCTGAAAGATATACAAAATCTCTGAACCCAATGATATATTTTCGTTATGAAGTAATGGATATATTCTTTAACCCTCAAGTACTATCGTGTTTTCAGGTAACACAACTGCTATCGTGGGGTGTTTTACACCCCACTCTTTAAATTTAGCTTTTTTTTGTTAGTTATCTTTTTTTTTTCACTTTTAAACCCACAGTGTAATAACTAGACCTTTATCTTGCGATTGTTGTAAGGAAAAACAAAACTTTATTTAAAGCAAAACAGAAAATTAGGAGGAAATGTTACATTCATAAAAATTATGTAAAAAGTATTTCTTCGTACAATTTTTTCTTTTTACAAAATTGTGTTCTGTATTGTTAAGATGTCTTGGTTTTTTCTGTTACTGGAAACTATGGTCTTACTCCCTGTAAAAGAAAATGCCATTAGCATTTCACATAAAAATTCTGACAATGACGTTGTGAGGCGTACATTTTATTTGACAAAAAACATGTAATGTGTTATTTCATGTAATCAGATTTTTATAAATTTCTTACAATTTACCTTTGTAAGCATTCTGCGCATTTTACAAGTTGCTCAGAATGTTCCTTGCAGACATGCTGATGACATCTATGACACGTGGTTTTTATTTTCTTGTCTCTATTTCGCCCGCAGATGTGACACCTTTTGTAGGTTCTTGAAGGTTCTGCTTCTTGTGGCTGTTGTTGTGGTGTTTCTAAGCCTAGTAAATTTTTGATAATTGAGTTTAGCTTAGTTGACAATTCTTTTGTTTGGTATCGTCTTTTTACGTGGTCATTGACGAGTTCTCTTCCTAGACGAATATAAAATTCTCTTCGTGTCATGTTAACTGTATGGTCTGAAGTGGCTAAGAAAATTATGTAACTGTTGACACGTGAAATGTCTACCATTGCTCCTAATATAGCCATTGGCCATCGTCTGGTTCGTCTTCAACAAAATCACCGAAGTCGAACATAAATGAGTGAATCCCCTGTACATGTAGGTACTATAATAAAAATCGCCGAATTGGAACGTATATAAGTGAATCCCCTATACTTACATGCACAACAACATCTGTGATTTCCCCAAAAGAGGACGAGGGCTATTATCACTATAAAATTCTAAATCATTGGTTAGAATACACTACGCTATTTTTGAAAAAAACAAACGTAATTGCTATCGTGGGGTGTTGAGACACCCCAAAAGCTATTTTTTGCTAAAACTGTAGAATATGGTAAATAATAAATTACACTATATTACATATCTCATTTGCATAGGCGAATACCTGGAACCTTAGAAATGTGACAAAAATAGTTTTAGAAAAAATTAAAAAAAAATGACCTCTGGGGTTCCGAAACACCCCACGATAGCACTTGAGGGTTAAACGGCATAAATTAATGCTAACTTTAATAAATAAGAAAGTATCAAAATTTATTATTTTTTAAACTTTACTTTTAGTAGCGGTCCAAATATTACCCAAACTATTTCGGATAGAAATGCAACCACACAAAAGGTACCAAAAAACAGGAGGCAAAATGCACCTTGCAAGTGTGTTAATGATAATTCCGTTGCTACAGGTTCTTCCAATGCATTTCTTTGTAACAATGGCAATTGCTCAATTTTATGACTATAAGTATCTTCCCATTTGTTGACAAAACCATGATCTCTGAAAGCTTTCAGCAAATCGTCGAGCTTACTCAAGAGGTAGTGTCCTTTAGGGAATACAATTCGACTCCTGTACGAAATCACGATTTTGTTGAATATGAAGATCTTTGGTCGACCTTGCTCAATTACCAATGGATCGTTCTGAGAGAGCAAGTGACGGACGTATATTTGACCTGCAACGGTGCATGTATTTCTATAATCGGAAACCAATTTCAACCAGTAGTTTAACGTATCGTATTGATCATCAATAGTAATGTATCGATTGAAAATATCCATAGCTCGTTCATCAGTGGTCACGTTGAATATGTTTTTGTACACATCAATTCCCCCTATTCCTAATTTTGAGTTTAACAATTCTTCCTCAGTGGAAATTTGTTGCTCATAAAAGGGATTAGTTAGTGAGTTTATTAAAAAAACTTTCATAAATGCACTCAATTACGATAGCATACATTGAAAACGCCAAAACAACCATTCTTATGAAAATATTCTTAGGTTGATGCCCAAAAGTGTTCCCTATAAAAGTTTGTATTGCCAGAAATAATCCACTGTGAAAACTCATCGTGCGCATATACCCAATTTTTGAAAATATATAATATAGGATAGCCCCCACTATTATTATGCTAATATTAACAAACCATATTTTTGGAGCAAACATATTGTATATATTAGTCCAGTACGGTTTCTTTTCCGCTTTCGGTACTACCAAACTATTTTTTCCGTAATATATCCTGTTGAGACACTAAAATCTTCATACATCTCAGCAGTTGCTTGTACGTTTCCAATACCCATCAATCCATCTTCTTCAACGTGTTTCAATTTTCCACTCCATGATCGGTTTGGGAAACGTCCACCCCAATCTCTGGCGACCTCTTCTATGTGCTCGCTAATGTTAAAATTAAAAGAATTCTTAATAGCTATCAGCATTTCGCTTTCTATACCAGAAGTTTCAGTTAAAACAAAAGGTGGATACTTCATTACGAGAAAATCCAATACACATCCTTTTAGGTTGCTATTAACATCACGAAACAATTTTTTCTTAAATTTGAGTAGGCCTTTCGTACAGGTCCCTTCATTAACAATATTTGGGATATCATTACATTTTTTATTTGTCTTTTGCCTTATTAAACCGTATATTTTTAATTTATCTATTCTCGAAGGCAAAACAATAACACTTTTCCAACACTTCATATTCCAAAGCTCTCGTAGTGTTATTCGCGTAATTTGATGATGATCTTCTAGAATTTTATCAAAGTACACCACATACTTTGCTTCTGAATTATGGAACTTCAAACTTGCCAAGGTGCTAGTCAAATTGAGAAATGATTCTAAAGTTTCTATCACGAACAAAAAGAGATAGGTCTCGATTCGTATAACAGACTGCCAATAAATCTTTTGCATATTTCGCCTCGTTGCGCTGAAATATTTTTGTACCCCATGCGAAATGCTAATTTGCCAATTACTTCCAAATCTCCTTAAAAGGAAATCTTGCAAATTATGATTGGTAAAACTTTTGTCCATTAATATTGTTACTAAATCTTCATTCCCACGATAACTTTCCAGTACAATGTTATTCAAACAATCTATTGTATGGTCTAAATTAATGTCTTCAAGCATTATTTGTTCGGTTAAATATGATTGGCTACTTTTATGAATAGTCCATAATATTAATACAAACAAGGCATCCATCCTAAGTGTGATTCGTGAGAATTTTTCAAATATTTATAAGGAAGCTATTTTTAATTAAAGAATATTATCAGTTATGTTTACGTGAAAAGCATTGGTAATGTAAGAGTAGTATTGATTCGTGAGTATTAATGGCCAGAATAATAATTAGGACAGTGGATTAATGTGTAAATTATATACATGTTCTATTAATTTAATTCAAAAGATATGTTGGAGTTGACATTGTAAAAGCATACACATATTTTCAGTTAGTCGTTTAATTAATAATAATTATTCATTTGTAATTAATAATAATGCTACCTGTAGGTACAATAACGAGTATAAGATAATGTATGAGTCCTAATTACTAAAAATGTGTTTCCCTAATAATGTCCATGTTCTCAGATTAAGTTAGATTAAAAACACATTATATAATAATACACATATAATCCCCCACATTTGAGTTAAAAAAATATATATTAGAATTTACAGAAAATCAAAGTTCCATTGTAAAAAAGTTCTAAAAACTTTATTAACCTATTGTGGCGTAGAAGCATTCACAACTTTCATTAGATTTTCTATACCATAATGACTGAAATAAAAAATTATAGCACCATTGAACTTCTATTCATTATGTTTGGAATGTTCTAAGATAAACTAAGCATTTCTTTAGTTTCACATTTTGCAAAAAAATGCTAATATTTGGAATTTGACGGACCCTCTAACATAAACGCTCTATAGCATTTAACGTAAAAGATTATGCGAGTGATTCCAGTACATATGGGAAATTATATAGTAAGCTACTCCTTCAAGTCCTAGAATTATTATTCTGCTAAAAAGTTTAACTATACATTTTCATGGTACCCAGGAATGGGCAAATATTTAAATACCCGATATTAAAATCATGTATTTGTAAAATGTATATTATGCTGTCCGTCTCTCATTATTTAAACATTAGTTTTAAATTGTGATTGATTGCAGTATTGTTTCTTCGATTTGTTGGACTAAAATAATTTTATGCTTGAGACAGGTATATGCCTCCACCAAAATGTAGTAAGATATTTAACCAATAGTACAACGATCGAATTTGCTAGAGATCTGATAGTCTTTCGTTCATTAAAAATTATTTTCAAAAATGACTTTCAATTGGAGAATAAGGAACGTTGAACGAAAAGAATAAGAAGTGTTCAAATATACGACCTTTTCTAGTCAACGAGCCTTAATAAGTTTTTTCAAAATTATATGCGTACGTATTGAACGTAGCCTCAAAGGAAACAATATAAAAGAGTTATATCTTTAGTAAGCCAGCCAGTAGGCCCGCAGGCTACTTGGTAAGAACTTGGATCTTAGGCTTTAAATGATCTTTTAATCATATGCAACAATAATTAGATCCATGATCACCTACGCCTCTTTGGTTTGGTGGCCAAAAACAGCTCAGAAGACTATGCAACAGCAGCTTCAACAAATTCAGCGGCTTGCTTGTCTCAACATCACAGGTGTGATGCGCTCGTGTTTCACAGCAGCGCTGGGATTAACGCGGCTTCACATCCACATTCAGAAACGGGCTATATTGAGTGCCCTCCCGCTTTGTAGAATGAAGGGACTGCAGCCTGGGAATCTTAAAGTATATATTAGAATCCCTGAAGATGTCAACATAAATTATCTGATGCATATTGCAGTGAACACCATCCCTATGCAATACAATTTTGATCGGCCTTATAAGATGATCATTGAAAGTGAGTGGGCATCCAGGCAGCAAAAAAGGTTCCCTGGCATGGTACACGGACGGCTCAAGAAAAGGAGGTGTTGGTATTAGCGGCGAGGTCATATCAGGCTCGCTAAACAACAAAAATAGTGCTATTGTTCAACAAAGGGGACCTTGGATTACTGGCGGGATTTCTGACAGGTCATACAGCCCTAAGATATCACCTATTCAATTTAGGAAAACCTGAAATCTATCGTCTATGCCTAGAAGATCTGGAGACGGTAGAACACATTCTATCCAAATGTGTTGTCATCAGTCGTGCTCGACAACAAGATTTCAGTAAACCACTTCTAACATCTACTGAACTGAAGGATACTAGAGTAATATTAAGGTTTATTAAGACTCTAACACATATAAGGGCATACACTGCCACTGCCCAATGATACTAATACTAAGCTAGCCAGTTATTCAATGTATCCTTTTCGATACACTACGCTGAATCGTTTGAAATCGAATGACATCAATTATTTAATTATATAAGATCCACATTCATATTTTAAGGTAGAGTCCTCTGCCAGAAAGTGCGTACACCTAATAGCGTCCCGTGAATTTCGCTGGTTCTGATTGTCACCAGGGCTCAAAGAAAGCAGTGTAGACGAGACAGATCTATAGAAACGCACTCAACCATTCCGAGTATTCCCTTCTATCTACTCATTGAATATTCCTAGCCAAATGACATAAATTATTTAAGGTATAAGAGCCCTTTTACTTTCGCAGTAATTCACATCGTAATGACGTCCTGTGGATTTCACTGGTTTTGGTTGTCACCAGGTAGTTGTTATTGGGCTCGAAATTTTATTGTAATCGGTCTCGGATTCTGGACACCCGGACCTTAGGCGATGGGCGATCCTATGGATCTTCTACCTCCTCGGTGGAGAGGTTTTTACTGGTTTTTGCTTTCTCCCGGTTGTTATTGCAGGGGGTCCGGATATACTCCCGTAACGATAGAATTTGCAAACCTCTTATAAGGCCTTCTTTATGAACGAACCATGACACGCCGACCATGTGTCGCGACCGTTCTTATATTGGCATTCCACTGGCGTGGTAATAACCCCAAAGGAAACAGTGTAGAGGCTTAGATCTAAAGTGTATGCTCTTATACATATATTTTGTCGAATGCTTTTAAACGGAATGGCATGAATTTTTTAAATATATAAATAAGTAGTTTTAAAAAATTTATAGAAATGTTTTGAACGATGTTTTCGGAAGTCGGATATCCCTACACAAAGCAGTTTCAATGGATCTTTACTCACCATCACATGGGTATTTTTTTAGTCAAATCAAATTATAGCTTCCTGATGCGATATATGGGAACAATTGCAAAGTTTTAACGATTGTTAAAATAGACAGCAAACACAAAAAACCTCGTGGGTAGCGTTTAATCAAACAGTATTTGAATATATTTTATCATTCTTCGAGGTGTATGCAGCGTAACATTCGTACGTCATTACTTATATTAGTTATTTAAAGGGATATTTGTGTATATCCTCGCTTTCTATCATAGACAATGTATATGAGAAATGTCGAACCATACGATTATGTTATTACTACCTAAATTAATGAATGTGAGTAAATATCGCTTGGATTGATAAAAACCACCAATCTAGGAATTCTATAATAAAAGACAACCTGTATATAAAACACTGTGAGCTTTAGGAAAAAAATGAGTTAAAGATACTACGTAACAATACATCATACGTTTTAATGAAGTTTATTTAAGACGCATTTGCGAAATTTACAATAAGATTGCGTTGCCCAAAGTTTATTGTCTATTACATAGCTCTATCCTACACTACAGTGATAGAAATATCTTATTTTCTCTGTCCAAACTTTCACATAGTCAAGTTTTAATTACTACAACGAGAACTATGTTTTTTATCACCTTAAAACGTATTTTTTTTTAGTGTGGCGACAGCCAAATGAAATGTATAAGCTTTTAAAGTTTGTCATAACTAGAGTGAGGACGTTCGGTGCAGTTTGCTAGCGAGAGTTAGTCAGCCTAACGTCGATCGGGTATATGCAGTAGCGTAAATAAATTGAAAGTTATATTTTGTTAGTCGTCAAGTACGTTTTCGATACGATTGTAATAGGAATTAACTATATGTTTTTCTAAATTGTTCGTTGTAAATTGGTTTCGTTGGTAAGTTAATATATTTTTAAATCTAGAGAAAAATCTTTCTACGTCACATGAAGTAACTGGTGCAAATGGAAGTATGCAATTAAATCCTTATATTTAACTTTCATTCTGGGTAGTAAAAATTTCTAATAGCACATAAGCTGGATTTCTTTGTAAAACCGCATTAATTTTGTTCCGTATCTATTCGCCAATCGATCCCTCTATACTTTTTAAATTACTAAACAATGATTCTAAGTGTTGAAGGGATTCAGTTAATTTAAAATTTTTGTTTTCTAGAGACTTGATCGTTTTTGTTACGCTTGAGAAATGTTTATTAATAAATTCTAATTGCACGACCAAATCTTCTTTCACAATTAATGATTGGACTGCTGTAACACTGGAAGCATATCGTTTTAATTAATTAATTTAATAAGGTTTTAAAATACGAAAGTGTTGAGATATTTTAAGCTGAACGTCGCTACGATGCTCTCTACTCAGTTACTAACTACCTACTGGCCAGTACTGTTGTCGCTCTCTGCCTATCTCCTACGTGGCAAGCTACACACATGCGAGACTTAGCCTGCCACCGAACGTAACGCCAATGACAAACTGCACACAACGTCGCCACTCTAGTCATAACCTCAGGAGCCTTTTTGATGAAAATTTGCTGGTAAGTGTAATAGATAATTGCTAAAGAACTGTCAAGTTTCTTTAGTGCACATCTATCTAATTACTCATTGTACGGCTGAAAATGGTGTATTTAAGTGAAAGAGAGTTTATTGAGATGAGATGTTTTTAATGATCGGTTTTGGCGATTGTGTTAGAACTCATCTTCCTAACGATTTGCATACCGAACAAAATCCTACTAAACAACGTATTAAGTTGCTACTAAAGCACGAAAACGTGTTAATTTAACTGGGACGGTAAAAAGTACATTTGATTCAAGAATTATCAGATGATGATTTTGGACGATGGCTGGAGTTTTGCAAAAGAATGGTGGAAACTTATAATGTAGGCGAGCATTTTGCGACTAATGTGTCATTTTCTGACGAGGCAACTTTTTGCTTAATTGGAACTGTTAATTGCCATAATTCAAGGTCAAATGAGAATGCTCACTGAATTCTTGAAGCCCATACCCAACATCCACAAAAGTTGAATATTTGGATAGGAATTGTAGAAAACAGGCTCATAGCGCATTTATTATAGGGTAAAACCGATTGAAAACCCAAAGTTTTGCTGTATATCAATACAGTGGGCAGTAACCTCAAAATGTTGCGCCTACCCACCATGATAGACGAGTTTTTTGAAATTTGTTGAATGCTACTCTTCCAAATCGATGGATTAGTACATGATTCATTGAGAGGCTTGCATCTTGGTCCATTAAATTTTTTACTTCGGGGCCATCTCAAATCACGTGTTTACGTTAGATGACCAACTACTTTGCAGAAGCTCAAACAAAGAGTAGCCATTGAAAGTGAATTAATCTGCACAGAAGTCTTGGAAAATGTAACTCAGAAATGTCTTAACAGCCTTGCATATTGTCAGGAAATAAGCGGCGAGCAGTTAAACATTTAAAATGATTTCGTTTATATTTGATGATTCTCATTTTGTCATTAATTTATTATTTATTAAATTCTTCCATTTTTTATACATAACAGTATCAAAACCAATATGGAAAATTATGGAAAATTATGGAAAATTAAGATCTACTATAATATGCACAAATATACAAGTGTACCCTCTATATAAAAAGTTGAGAGGACTTCCGGTTACACCGTAAATGCGGAAAAAACAAAAAATCGAAATCAGATGGATTACGCGTTATTACACTTACTTGCAAAATTTCAATATCATCGATTCCATTTTAAAGATATTTGCTTGGTTTCATACTTTATCCCAACTCCACATATTGAATTATTTTATTTATTCCCGCTACTTGTGTGGAAGATTTAGAAAAGCCATCAACTTTAATATTTTAAAGTGAAGCAACTATATATCTTTCACTAAAATTATCTATTTTGACAATGGAATAATCAAATTCATAGCAGCAGATTAGTGTTACAATACGCAGAAAATGCATACTAATATGGTGTGAATATGTTGATATCTTATAATGTTAATAATTTATACTCCGCAATCGCTATTTATGTAGTTACTGGAACAGTGTTTTAGAGATTTCTTTGCGTGTTTGATACTTGTGCCATAGTATTTCCAAAATAAATTGCAAAAAACTGCATAAATAGCCAAGTGCGAGTATACCAAAAACACCTCTTAAGTGTTTTATTGTTAACTGAGTGTTAACTTCGTCCAACTTATCATTATCCTGGGAAATGCGAAAGACACTCCTTGTATACTGCGATTTCCACTTCTGTACCAATCCAAAATATTTGAAGTCGGTTATGTAGTCATCAAAAGGCTCTTGCAAGAAGTGACCTTTTGGTAAAATAATTCTAAGCCTGTATTGCAGTAAACGCTTATTTACGATATATATTCTTGGTTGACCGTCTTCTGTTACCACCAGTGGATCTTTATGTGATATCAAATATTTTAAATACAAATTTCCCATAACGGTGCAAGTGTTTCTATACTCAGATACTAATTTTAACCAGTGGTAAGTGTTGTCGTATTCTTCGTTGACGGTTTGATACCTTGAGAATATTTTCACGGATCGAACATCTGACGGATAATCAAAGATACTTTTATAAGAACTTATTCCTCCAATTTCTAATGGTGACTCTAAGATTTCTTCTTCAGTTGAAATCTGCTTTTCGTGTTGCGGATTGGTTAACATATGAATAAGATAACTTTGATATACCGCGCTTATTATTATAGCGTACAGTGCAACTGCTAAAAATACGATTCTCATCAAAGGCCTTTTTGGTTTCACTGGTTCTGCACTAGCAAGAAAGATCTGAACGATTAAAAATACGCTTTTAATCCAAGTTAATCTATTGCTGTCGGAAATTTTAGATGATCCATAATAAAGGATACTCGCAACTAGTACAATACCTAGATTTATTAACCATGTTTTTAAAGAAAATACCAGATACATAGAACTCCAACTATTAGATTTTGGAACTATCCAGCATATATCCTCCCCGATGTATTCAGTGCTTAAATCAAAGTCTTCAAACATCTCGTTAATAGCTTGCACATTACCAATACCAATAACTCCTTCTCTTAAAATACGCTGTGCCTTACCAAGCCAAGATCTGTTAGCTAACCGTTCTCCCCAATCGGTAGATTCCTCATCCACTTCGATGTGCAAAGTAAAATTTAATTTCTGACTAAGTAAGTTGATCAGTTCAATTTCTACACCTTTATTTTTATGGAAGATGAACGGTGGGTACTTCATAGAAATTACTTTTACGATACAATTTTGCAATGTGTGCCCACGAATTTTTGGAAATAAAAATCTTCTCGTTTGTAATCTTCCATTTACGCATTTGTCCAGCAGTAACAACTCAGGATCTTCACCGCACACCTTAACGTCTTTGTACAAATTAAGTCTATAAACCATCATATCCGATTCATTATATGATACGGCGACTATAGTTTTGTAGATCTGCATTTTCCAATAAGTTTCTAATACTCTATTGGCAATCTTCGATGTTCCGTTACCACCAAATTTATTGAAGAATATAAGAAAACTTGCTCTAGCATTAAATGTTTCCATTGATATCATAGAACGTGTTAACTGTTCCATTGATTCGAAGCTATCTATGAATATTAAATAATAATCCGATTTGCTTGTAATTTGGAAATTATTTTTATAGATCTCCTTCTTATCCTTGTTTAAAGTAGATGTTTTATGTGAAGAAAATGCAATTTGCAAACCATTTGAAACATTTATATACCAATCTCTTTGCAAGTTTTTTAACAGCTCGTTCAGCAACTCATTGTGCGCGAGATGCTCCGCTTTCGTTAAAATTGTTAATAGTTTCCTATCTGAAGCAACAAAATTATTCACTGCCATATATTTTAAACAATTAGTTGTCGATGTCAAATAATCTTGCATAATTTCCAATCTGTGTAACAAATTGTATTGATTACTTCTAGATTTATGAAATAATGCCAACAGCAACCAGAATATATTCTCAGATTTCATTCTTATTAACTCTATTGTATATACAACTAAATGTTTTCAGCACTACTAACACCTACTATTTCTATTTGTGGAATGTGGGATGTCGAAAATGTTCGATTTTCGGTAGATTACAATATGTGAATGTGTTCAAGGAATCGTATACATGAATTATCAATCTGTTGTAATCAATGTATCACAATTACTGGAACGTACAGCTCGCATATTTTTCTGTAAGGATAAAAATAATCACACCTCTTTAAGAAGAAGATTCGGTTTTAATTGAGAAGTGAATATATTTAAAGCAAAAATTGCCTTTTTGCTCGTTTTTGTGGTTTCAAATAGACAATTAATAAGCTGTTAGGGTCACTGAATTCTTACATTATTATCAATTAAATTACAATTCACAATGGCGGACTAAGTACGGCGGAAGAAAAGGTACGAGGATGGTTCAGGAAGTCCCTAGAAAATCTAAGAGATGGCGTTCGTAGTATTGAAAAAAAGTCTCAGTTATATCCATTACACAGTTTCATTTTTATTATCGATTTAAACAAAGAATTTTTGTTTATGTAAAAAAATGAAAAAAAGTGAGCTTCGAGCGCTGATTAAACAAATAGTTAAAAGGTTTAACATCGGAATTGGGATGAAGTTCATGACACATCTGCTCCTGTGTTGGCAACTATTTGCAATTGCGTAAATGAGTCTAAACGTAGCCGTACATCCACCAAAAATGAACATCGTTTTGGACGTCCAGTAGAAGTGACTACCCCCGAAATTATTGACAGAATCCACGATATGGTTTTGAATGATCGATTAATCAATGCAAATGCGCAAAATGTTGAGGCCACAGGTATATCGCAAAGTATAGTGTTTTCACTCTTGCATGAAAAAATTAAAAAGGTAGGTTTTTGAAAGCTCCTAAGAGGGCGAAAATTGTGATGGCTTCGGGTTTTTGGAATGCACGCGGAATCATCTACACAGATTACTTGGAAAAAGGAGAAACAATAACTGAAATAATCCTTCGAATTATGGCTAACGCTTAGTGCGTTTTCAAAATTTTTCTCCCTTCCTTTCTGTTCCGGCATTTTATCTGCCAATCTGCTATTCCCAGTGTTCGTGCATTCTCGCCTATCTCATTTCTCCAGGTCTTCCTTGGCCTGCCTCTCCTTCTTTGCCATAATAGAATACATTGTGTTATCCTCCTGATTATTTCTGTTAATTTTCTCCCCATTATATGTCCTGCCCAATTAAGTATTAGTGCCTTTATGTATTTTATTATATTTTAATTTTTCAATTCATGTTCTATTTCTTTGTTTTTCTTTATTCTTTTCTTACCCACTCTTGTTTTATCTGGCCCTAATATCACTCTCATTATTTTCCTTTCTACTATTTCTAGCTCTTCCTCTTCTTTCTTATTTGTCACTGCTGTTTCCATGGCACACGTAATTGCTAGAGATGAGCAAGGTAAGAGAATTTTGCAACGACTAGACAGACTCGTGTTTTGCCGACTCTCGGGGAAACCGGTAGGCAACACAAACCCCATCTTATGAGTCGAATAAACACGAGTCTGTCTAGTCGCTGCAAAGAAGTAATAATTTCCTCTATCTTGGTCATCTCTAGTAATGACTGATCTTATTAGCGTCTTGTATATCTGTATTTTGTTTTATTTAGTTATGCCTCAGATATTATTATTGTTAAGACTTGCTAAGAATTGTGGAAACTTAATGCTCTAGAGAAACTCGTCTTGAACCACACAGTTTTTGCTTTAAAATTTATTTATCACTAACAATGCAATCCGAAAGAAAGAGGAACTGTTGATAATGCTTTATTCTTTAAAGGAAATTAAACGAAGTACACATGTTCCTCTTTTAGTCAGAAATAAGTTAAAATTAACAAATGAACCGCTATTTTGCTATGTATCCTCCAAATAGGAGCGCCATTTGTCTCTAAATTCATGGCGAATTCTAAAGTTTAGGCAAAAGCTTGCGTGGAGATACGTTGAATAGACCACATAGATTAGAATCGGGCAAACACGAAGTCGAACGAAAGCGCATCGGACGCAAGGATTTCAGCGCGAAATTGATTTAATTTGAAATTAACGTGAAAAGTAACGCCCATACTCTATTTAAATTCATCGTTACGAGCGAAATGCTTAGCAAATTCCCACAACACATGAACACCGTACATCAATTTAATCTGTACTACCTCTGATCCAAAGGTACAATTCGTCACTAAACTAAACTAAACAAATTACAAAAAAATGTTAAAGCAAAGCATGTTATAGCAAACTATTATGCAAAGTTCTGCCCCCACCTTTAACGATATTATCCGCCGTGACCTAAAGCCTTGTCTATAAATACAAAGAGTTATATAAACAAAGCCTAAAGGTAGAATCTATTACCCTAATGGCGAAAGGAAACCCACAAAAAAAATGTCGGAGAAAAAAGTTGTAGCGAATCATGCCAATAGAACACTAAAAACTACGTAAAGTTCTACCGCATTCTTCAGCGATACTACTGTAGTGGTGGATTCTACCTTTAGGTCGCGGTGTAAGCATTTCGCTTGTAAGGATGAATTTAAATTCGGTACGAGCCTTATTTTTCACGTTAATTTTAAATTAAATCGATTTCGCGCTTAAATCCTTGCTTCCGATGCGCTTTCGTTCGACTTCGTGTTTGTTCGGTTCTATCCCATGTAATCGAAAGCGTTAGTCTTACCGCCTGTGTTATATGTAGAAAAAGTTGCATAAGTCAATTTATTTGAAAAATTTTATGCAATATTTTAAATATCAAAATAAGTTATTCGAAAAATAGTTTGAAATCTATTTTCTCCTTTAATATTGGTGATTGGATTAACCTTGTAAGGTGTTTATAGCAAAATTACAATTTAAACATCGGAAGTTCTCAAGGAACAATTCTGACTTACGGCTTTTGGTCTAACTTCATGCATATAAAATATTTACACACACCATTGCGACTATTCAAGATGGTGGGTGTTAATATTAGTTGATTAAAGTTGGGTAAGTAACAATTTCAAGACTTGTTTAGATTGTTTTTAGCATTTTTAAACTAAAACTGCACATTTGATTTTATTATTAATGTGTGTGTTTTGTTTTTGAGCAGTGGTTTGTGCTTGTTCATTCTCAGATTTACGAACTTATGTTCTTCTAACAAATGTATTTTTTCTTAATTTTAATATTTAATCCAGCAAAATTACAATTATTCTGTCATCTGTGTTGATTACTGTAATACCTCTTTGTTCTAAAACAAATTTTACGGTGTTTTAATTATTGACATGGAACCTGATAATAAAGGAAATATTACTTAAATGTAAACTTTCTATTTTTCTATTTGTACTCTTGTTTTCTATTTTAGTTGTGTTATGGCGTCAAATACAGATGGAAGTACCAGCAATGGTATGTAAAATTATGTTTATATTTCCTTTGATGTTCAAAGAAATAGATTTTGAAGAGAGAGATAACATGTAACTTGAATAACATAAGCATGGACTTTGCTAATGATTTTTACAATCGCCAATTTCACATAGCTGTAAATCAAATCGCATTTTTACGCAAATCATGTGTTTTTTTACTGAAGGTACTCTGTCCAGAAATTATTCCATCAATTCCGGATCGCCCAGAGATTATGAAGCATTAAAACAACAACACGATAAAGCGTTAAGTGAACTAAGTACATTAAGGCGAAGATGTGATCATGCTATGAAGGTAAGCCTGTCTGTAACATTAATTTTACAGCATAAAGTGGATAATTTTCAATAGGAATTGGATTATTATCGCAATCATCATAGAGTAGCTATGAACCAGCTAGAAGTCTCCTCTCAGGACACATCAGATTTAAGAAAGTGCGAAGACGTTTTGAATGAAAATCAACGATTACATACATTGCGTAATGAACTGTCTGAGTTTCATCGCCAACAAGAGGTAAATATTCTACGATTACCTATTTTTACAACATAAAAATTAAGTTTGCTTTTGCAAAAAGTTCTGTTGTCATTAGTAAAATTTATTATTTTTTTATATTTCGAAGTCTTTCTATGTTATTGAAAGAATAAAAAGTTGAACAATAGATATGTACAGTTTAATTCTAATATTTTGATCAAGGTGCATTAAAATTAATTATTTATGGAAAATTGTCACTTGAAAGCGTTTATAAACATTCACGATTATTACGAGTTATTTTATGATAATTTCTTGAAGGAAGTGTAATTTCTATAAGAGAAAGTTGTCTTGTTGTTGTTTATTTGTACTTGCAATGTAAACCATAAAATGAAGCGTTTCAATATTCTTACTAATAATGTTATTTTCTTCATTTTAAGTTTTTATTTGTTTTATTTTACATATGTTAAAAAAAATAATTGGCAATTGGCGCAAACGTGTACGTGAACGTCAACGAATACGCCGTTTATCACATGAACAAGGTGCACAACATTTGCGTTCATGTAATTTTGACAAACTAATGACAAAGTGGTTAGATGGTAGGAAAAGAAGCGCACTAATTTTAATTTATATAAGTACTGATTTTGTTAAGTATCTCTGCTGTTGCACAGAAATTTATTTGTAATTGAAACATTATCGGCGTCAAAATGATTATGTGGTGATTTTGAATAAATATTCATTGTGATGTAAAATCTCTGTTGTGCATGTTATTTACGTTATAAAAGGTGTATTTGTTTACGTTACTTTCGCGCTAACATTGACGTTGACATCAATTATGAAACCGCCTATATTCGTTAATTTCTTGGCGTAATACGTGCGAATGTGACCCTTACTGTCGAAATTGTCCGCGAATGTAAAAATTTGTACTGTAACTTTTTCAACAAAACTATAACTTGTACGTCTTTACACCATCATGAAATTAAAAAAAAAAAAAATTTGCAGGAAACTTTTATTAGCAATTCACAACCACAGTTGGATATTTTTCATGTTTTACAATTTAAAATATTGCCATTTTATTTGTTTAACCAACACCTTTGTGTTATGAAACTATAACTAAAGTTCGCCACTTTCCGTGCGCTTCACAGGCGTCGGTATGGGAGTGGTCGTTCGGGTGTGTGATTCGTAATATATGAGCAAATTTATGCTTCGCATATTAGATATACGATGGAGTAGGGACGCGAGACGATCCTGTTGCCGATGTAAGTATAGAACTAGAGAGATTTATTTCTATCTGGAAGAATGAAATGTGAATTTAGTTTTCCGCTATTAAAACAATATGCATAAACATACGAAAAATAAGAATAGTACATATTATGGCGGCGTTGTATGTATAAATAAAATGGATAACGTATGAAATCAGTGATTTCAGAGTTGTATTGCGGCACAATTTGACATAAATATTAAAACTTGGTTTCCCGAAAGTTCAAATTTTTGCAATGTAATTAATACCAGTTTCTTCACTTCAATTTCTTCGGGATTACATTGTTCTACTCGTTTGGATGTTAACAAAATTGAAGATGACGATTGATGTGATTCCGTTTTACGTGCCATCACATTAAGTACAGATTTTTTTTTAGTCAGTTTCGCCCATACATAACCACCGTTTTTTATTTTTCACTTCGGCTTTAATTTTATTTTCTGAATGTTTACGCACAGGTGGTACACACTTTCGTAACGTTATCTAACTCGGCAATGTAGGGCTGGCGTATTTCTTCCAAAATAAAATAAATGATTCGTTGCTTAACAAAGGAAACGGCAGTTTGCACAGAATCATAGTTACACGTAAATCATGTATAAACTGTGCCCGATACACACCTGTTTTATTATTATTATTGTGCCTTGCACTTTTTTTTGACCAACACATTAGAGATACATATATCGCAAACTAAACATTTTATGTTTGCGCCATCATCTATTAAATCCGGGCAATCTTCAATAAACTCATTCACTTTATCTGAGATTATATAACGTACATGCAGCACTTCTCTACTCTTGTATGCATTCCAACAAGCCACCAAACACATACTGGATGTTTACAGATGTAGAACAATTTATGTTAATTATCTTAATGCAAAATGCCGCTCTCATATTCTATAATTATCATACACATAGGTTTCTACACAATCCCTTAATTTTGGATTACCAATTATTTTCACCTATTTGGAATATCTAATTGGATCCCGTTTTGTATTAGGGAAACCAAAATACTGCAATATTTCCTTTTGTCTTTTATAGTTAGGAACAGTGCAGTCATATATCCCGGTATAATTATTTGTAACTGTAAAAAAAGGTTAGTCACTTTTGTTATCGACAAGAAAACGAATATATAAGACATAAGCGAAACCAGTATTACTACAATGCTTATTCTATTGGATTGTGGTACTGTTTCGTACACTGATCTATTAATTCCAATCTCTCCTCCAGAGGTAGTTATTCCTATTACAGTAATGTTCGTGATTCAATTTAAAGTATGCATATTACTGTACATAGTCACCTCTATTTATAAATTATTGCGCAATTAAGTCAACAATAACAAATTGCATCAAATACAATATGTCATATGCATACTGCGGATCGACGGCAGCCTTTATCATTAGCATTTATGCTCGTACGGAGTTGTTCTGGTTTACACACGTCTCTCAGTCAAACCACACTGTCTCCATCCTCCACGCGTGTCAGTCGTTCATATGCAGTCAGAAAGCGCGGTTGTGCATATTTCATCTTTAGCTTTGTTTTCTACATTTCTAATCCGTTTTCTGAGGCTAGGATTCTTATAATACCAACCGCTTCTCTTTGCGAGTAAAACCTTCTCCCTTATGTCGCCTTGTAACCGGCTTCATTAGCAACAATCAGCAGTGCGACTATAACTAGCGATAACATTTACCAATGTATACAAATTATGTCATGTAATGATCATATTTACGTTGTAGGCATTTATAGAAGTCAGTAGGCGCTCCGAAAAGAATGGTTATATTGACTATATAATTCAAATGATTTAAGTAAAGATTTAATATTACTAAAACGTCAACAAACATAAATGGACTGACAGGTGACCAAGCTATAGACGTAAACATGTGCATCTGGCTACACAGTAAGCGATAATAGAGATCGCTATATAGCTGTTAGAGGGATAAAAAGAGGTGTAAGGTCCCTATATCTGTGCATAGTGAGGTTGAGACGGACTACAGTCAGACAAACAAGCAGAAGTAGTATCGTCTGACTGTGCGGTTGGACGAATGTATCGTACTCCACTCTCTCTCAACCTCATATGCCAATAAGTATGTAGATGCAGATATCTATTTTAATTAACAGAACCAACTAGAGCGGTAGAATTTTTTTTTAAAACTTTGTCCCGATTGTCTTTAAACCCACGAATGTTATGTATATCATTTTCAGATGTCAAACTAAGGACATAAATTTGTCACTTCCAAATGTCAAATTGCTGCATTTAAAAACACATTCAACCGTTATTAAAAGGTGTTGGATAAAATTTTGTATGGCAATCGTGCATTTTATACTATAACATACTTCAGAAAAGTATTTTTTTTATACATTTTGCCGCATCGTGTCTTAAGCTTATTTGACGTCTGCGCAATCACTATTCATAAATTTACAAATTATATTTGGACACAAATTAATTCAAAATCCAAAATTAGTTTTGGATAGCCTTGAGCATAAAGAAAATATACTAATTCTAAGTTATAAGTTTATAATAACACTTACCTAGTTCCTTTATTAGACATGAAAAACACTTATTAGTAATAGTAGGGACAACATTCACAATTTCGAACCGTTGCTTTTGACATTAATATGCTCATGTCACATGACTTTTTTTCCATTCACCCCCACTATACCAGGTGTGTCGGTAATTCTTTTCCGGTTTTTTCGCTAAAG
>LR737383.1:20213350-20285162 GCA_902655005.2 Marronus borbonicus | reverse complement strand
CTGCCGGAAAAACCGGAAAGGAATTACCGACACACCTGGTACATCTTTTAAATCCCAAATTTTTTGTACAAATTATCAAAATGTATACAGTCTGCGGAAATAAAAACTGTTATAAAATAATGCCTTGTTCAGAGAATAATAAAAATAATTCAAGTGAAGTACCTTAAGGTGAAGGGAAGTATCGGTTTAAAATTTGCGTGCATTTTTTAATGTTACAATTTCTGCGTCGCTGATGCTAGGGTTTATGCGAGGACGGACTTTTGAGAAAACCGGTTATATTTTTCTAGACCATCGGTTATAAATCGTCTATTCTTAGATCTTTCGGATGAGAAGATGCGGCGTTATCTAAGAACAATAAAATTTTGTTTTCCTGGCGCTTCATCTTTTGGGCCATAGATTGTATCTAATCTGATTTCCTGGGCCGTCCCCACTTTTCTGTTGTGTCGCCAATCTACTGGTAATTGATCGTCGTTTAACTTTTGTTATGGGTAGACGGTTTTCCTTTTCCTTCCACACTTCTTCTGCCGCGCCCGAGCGCATAGCTACTTCTCTCCGCTCCCTTGAAGACATTTTTACTTTTTGCAAAATGTGGAAAGCAATTTACTTTTCAAAGTCATTTACTTTTCTCTTGACATATTTCAACTCTACAAATTCATTATTTTTTTTTTTATATGTAATTCATTTTTCTCATTATTCAAATGGAAAATCAATATTTTTGTCGGAAATTCGATTGATTGAAGTTAGTCAATCAGAATAACTTTGGAGCTGAAGAATGAATGCCGCGTTTTTTGAGAAACCAAAAAATAAAAGTGAAAAGGACTTGAAATGTGTCAGTACAAATCCTTCTCAAGTTATTACCAAAATTCATGCTTTTTTAGCAGGAAAGAAGTTGCAGTACTTCAACACCGTTGGAGTCTAGCACGATTACAAAAGTAATTCGCCATTACGTACTATATTATATACTGCAAAAATTAAACAAAAATACTATGAAATTACACTAGAGTATTGGTACACTCCGCACCACACAAGTTTAATCAGTCCGAAACAGGTATTTTGAGGATGCGTGGATACCCATTATCAACCGTATAACCGAATGATAGTAATACCTATTCGACGAAGAAATTATTTACAAGAAAGAACACAAATTCAACACGAATTCAATGAATGAAAAAGAACCCCCCATTGGCATACTCAAGTCTATTTGTTTTATTACGAAAAGTTGAAGACGTGTTTTACGTTACGTGCTACAATGACAAGAAACCCTTTTGTTAGTTTTTCAAAAGTAGATACTTGTAAACTTTTTTTAGGGGGTAGGGATAAAACAGGGATGTTGGAATTAGAGCTTTTTTTCTCACATACGGTTAACAATGGGAATCCACGCGTCAAGGAGACTATTTAAATAAACTTGTGTTGTGGGCAGTGTTGCGATACTTTAGTGTTGTTTGTCATACTACCCCACAGGCCTTATTAAAATTAGAAATACTTGGTAATTGCTGTTTTTATTTTCGAGGCTTGTTTTTCGTCAAACAATCCTCCCACTATGTTAATTCTAAGTTAATATTTTTGCGTTATTTTTAGGTATTGTTAACAGGAAATAATACATCAGACTCTTTATTTATGTTGGCAAGACACAACGAAGTTGTTAGAGATGATTATGAAGCCCTTAGGAAAAGATATGACGAAGTCCTTGCATCTCATTCACAGGCGGTTACAAAGTTGGAACTCGCCCAAGATGAAAACAATCGCTTGACGAAGAAATGCGAGGAGCTTACCCAGGAACGCAATAATGTGGTGAGTTTCAAGAAAGGAAATATACATTTATAGGTATAATAATCCACCAGCGATATATTAAAACGATACATAGTACAGCGATGTCGAAGGGTAACTTACGACTTATAAACTGGGATAGTCTGAAATGTAGACACCTACACCTAAAATAATCGGTAATTTCAGTAACTACTTTACTTTGCTTGCTCCAACATGTAGTTTCTTGTTATATAAAAGTTGTTGAGAACCTATTTCTTAATATCATCTGACGCTTACGTAGATTTTATATAAAATATAGTCTTATAAGCCTCCCAAAGTTCTGTCATCAGTCGCATTGTCTAGTCGATTCAACAACACGGACATTTTTCACCTATTTCTTCTACATTAATAAAAATGTTTGCTTTATTCTTTGACATTTGGCAAAATATATAACTAGGCTGTTTTAAAGGTCGTGGGCCTAATCGGAACAAATTTATTAACATTTCTTCTACATAAAAAAACAATTGATGCGGAAGGTTGTACGCCAATACAAAATCGGAGCTAGGACAACAAACTAGCCGTAATTTTCTTTTCTACTCTAAAACTTTCTCTTAAAACTTATTCTTTGTACTAGTTAAGAGACAATGGTAGCTTAAAGCAACAAATAACAACGGCATACAGCCAATGGGATAAAGTAGTCAGGGATTGTAATAAGTACAGAGACGCCCATTTAAAAGCACAGCAGAAATATGAAGAAGCAGTTAAGGAAGTTAATCAAGCTATGGCATTTAGAATGAAGGCTAACAAAGAAGTCCAACGCCTAACAGAAGAACGTAATGCGACAATGACTGAATACAATTTGATAATGAGTGAGAGGTAAGTGTATTTATTTTGTATAAAAAATTACCTATATGGAAAAAGTAAATTGTTAATTTGCAATCTTTAACTTGAACGGTCTTAAGTTATACTCTATTTTTTTTTTATTTTGGGGAAGTAAAATACATTATTTTTGTTGTGAAAAGCTCACAGCCGCGACACAACATGCAGCAGCCCAGAAGAACTTCTCTGCAATTGAGATCGAAGCGTCGCCAGATTCTTGCAATTTCGACGCGGTTTCGTCCCGGAAACCTAACTTGATTATTCATGCTTGCTCAAAATATCCGAATTTATTTCATATGATTTTATTAATTATTAGAGAGTACATAACGTATCGCTGTATTGCCATGTCCTGTAATTTGTAAAAGAAATATTTTGCATTTACACCAATTATATTATTTTATTTAAATTAGAATAATTTTCAATTGGTCGAAATTAAATTCGGCATATTAAATTTAAAATGTCTGAAGCTGGTAGATAAAAAAAGTAATCAACTGATCTGTTTCTTTATATATTTTTGAAGTGATAAACATCAAAATGCAAGTAGCACACCTTTGCACCTTTTTGTAATAACTGATCTCCAATGTTGGCAATGCATTGATTACGACTCCAATACAAATTTTGTTTAGTTAGCAGAATAGCAGTGTTAAATTGAATGTTTTACATATCTGTAATTCAATTAATTACATTTAAAAAGTCAAATATTGTTATACTGTAAAATCAAGCAAATACTCATTATATAATGTATAACTGTATAATGATCGTCGTTTTTTGTATATACTATTTTACAGGCACAATACTTCTTACTCATTGCACACAATTTATTATTATTAACTTACAAATATAAACGATAAACTGAACGATGCTAGTTTGCTGGTTGCTTTTCTTCTAGAGTCAAGTTAGGTTACATATGTTATTCGGTCACAACAACAACAATAAATGAGTTTAGTTACAATTTGATACGCTTTTTCGCGAAGTGAAATTACTGCAGAGGGTTATACAACCAGAAGTAAAACTCTTGCTTTTTGGCTCTGGCTTTTTTGCAATTGGCGTCGGTAGCGATTTGCGAGGTTGAATTTCGTAGAAGACATTGTTTTTTTTTATTATTATTTTATTGGGCAGTATCTTCTTCCCTTTTATCGGCCATTTTCTTTTATTTTTGTTTATTTTATCACAATCTTTTTATATTAAAAGAAAGTGTTTTTTTTTTCTGTTTTACTTTCTACCAAAATCGTTTTTTTTTTCTTTTTCGTGACCATAATACAGTAATTGTATCTTTTTTAATCATAAAGAGGAGGAAAACTGGGCGGCACTTCTGCAAAACATTGTGTATAGGAATAACAGCTAAAAACAATTCCCTAGACGTACCTTTGCAAACACAAACCTACAATCCTTCGAACCTTTGGAGTTGATTAATCCTATATACCGGTTGACATCCAATAAATTAGATTTGGTTGTCCGCCGGTGTACATTATGTAGAATATTATTTCTCAATTAATGGAACTCATTAAGGATTCAAATAGAAAAAGCAAATATATCCTTAATATTTTCCGATTTTTGAAATTTTCTGACCAAATTAAACAAAATATTAATTTCTTGTCTCCGGCGCATAATATATAGTTTGCGAAAATGTATGTTATATGTTTTTGCAAAAAAAAGAATGAATCATGTTTTGTAAGTTACTTCTCATAATCTAGTAAAGTATTATTCAATGTTGACAATAAGAACATTCTTATGCTGGTTGAAAAAAAAGCAATAAATGAAATACCACAGAGGTAAACCATAAAAATTTAACGAGCAATGTTTTTTAATGAATACAGCGACCTCAAAATAACCACTCAAAAACAAATGTAACGTATAGATAAATACCAAAGCAATTGATTGTTAATGCATTTAATAACGTTTAACGTAATAATTTATATTAGTATTATAATTCTCCAAAAAACATTCAACAATGTTTGGTGCTTAAAAAGATTAATGGTATGTTAATTTAATATTTAATTAAACAATATACAAATTGCCGTAGATTGTTCGATTCTAATGGAGATCCATTTATTTAAAGTTTTTGATTTTCTTGTAACATGCACTTCCGTCGTACAAAGCCAATATTAAACTGCCTAATTAAATTCATACTTCGTAATCAAGGAAATTCCACCTTGTTGTTTAACACGTAATTAAAGTAGTTTTTTTATGTTTTGTTTGGTACATCAAACAAATTAAACCACAGGAATTCAAATATGTGTTACTAGGACCAATATTTATATAACAATAACCTTAAGACATAATACTAGCTTATTTATTTAACTTATTTGCATTATTAATTATCATGATATAGTAGTCATTGCAGCTTCTACGATGTGTCTAAGAAGATTTTTTTTTTGTAGAGATACAGTGCATAAAGAGATGGAGAAGTTAAGTGATGATTTAGCTCAGGCATATAAGAAAAATAAACTCCTAGAAGCAACAAATAAAGAGCTCATCGAAGAGAAACAGAACTTGAATTACCAAATGGAATCACTCCGTAGAGAAATTGCAAGTGCCTTACACGACAGAGATAAAGCATTAAAGGAATGCAATGAATTAAGGGAAAAATTTGGTGAATACAGTGCTTCAAAATTAGATGACAGTCGTGATATGATGAAGAGTCGATTAGAAAGTTTAAACCTACTAGGTGAGAACTCAACTCGTAAAGAAGTTCAAGTCGATTCAAGGAATTTTTCACAACGACAACGGCTGGATAATTTAGACCAAGCAAATCAAGAGCTGGAATCTTTACGTAAGAGCCTTGATAAAGCACAAAGTGAACTTTCCGAAGCCATACAAGAAGCAGAAGTTTCGAAAGGCAGAAGAGACTGGGCGTTCTCCGAAAGGGACAAGATAGTTTTAGAAAGGGAAAGTATTCGTACACTATGTGATAATATGAGGAAAGAGAGAGATCGAGCTGTTTCTGAACTGGCAGAATCTTTAAGGGAATCCGATGCTATTAAAAAACAACGTAATGAGCTGATGAAGGAGAATAAAATGTTGAAAGAGGCGTTGGAATTGCATATGGAAAAGGAGGCACAGTTTAATCAATTTAGAAGTCTAGAACACAACCATTCCCACGATAGTGCTATCGATAGTGATATGCAAGTAAGTAATTAGAAAATAATTACCTGCGTAAAGAGTATATAGAATCACATATAAAATTGTCATATGATTGCCATATGATATTGTCAAATACGTTGAAAGCATATAGTCAGGTGTTGGACTTAATATAAAATTATTGGAATTATTTATATGTAACAAGATCCTTTTACATAATTCAAAGAGTATTTTAGGGCATGCAGTATACCATTATCCTACTCAAATAATTGCGGGAAAACTGGTAGTAGAGGGGTTGTATTGCAGTGGATGTAATTTTGTTTCTCTTCTCATAACCGACTCGTTTTAAAAATTATCCATGTTGATGTTTTTATCCGTTTGTATGTTGACGGTATATCTACTACAATCACCAATATTAAAATGCTTTAATGCAATAATTTTACAATTCAATAGAAATGAAATACAATATTTAGTATTACATCATTGTTCTCAAAACAACAAACAGCTAAACCAATTTTAGTGCTGCCTATTTGGAAAAATTATGTTCTGTCTGATACACAAATTTAAAGCAAAAATCTCTGCATAGAATACGTTGGTTTGTAGTCCATATACACTTTTAGGTGACATTTGGTAACATTAATGCTAATAGCAACTCTTATTTTTGAACCGTCTGCGTACCACGTCAATTTCGCATTTTAAGTTGCGGTGTATTTATCACAGATTTCTATGACTATCAAATATCCAGATCGGTTCCTGTAGAATGTCTTTGGAATAATTTTGTTGTTGGGATCTTCTAAGATTTTGAGACGTCCTCCAACATCTTTTGGTTTAGTCCTTTTGTTCTGTTAAGTATGAGGGCATTTGTTATAGCCTGTTTTTGTATGTTATTCCCGGCAAAATTTCCAGCGCTGCTATGGTACAAATAAATTACACCTGTGATGTTGCGACGCGTAAGACTCTGGATTTGCTGAAGCTGTTACAGTCTCCAAGTTGTTTTTCGTGTCAATAAGTGAACATGGGTGATTATTGCGTGCATCATTTGAGGCTTAAGACCACCGTTTTTACCAAGCAGTCTGCAGGCAAGTTATGCCGAAGATTCGATATTTTTAACTGGAATATTATGGACAGATGACGCCCAATTACTAGAAGTGGTATTAATAGCACTCACAATTACCATTTGTGCAAACTTCAAAATACACATACTGTTAAACAATCGCGATTTCAATATCGTTTAATGTTGCGAGCTGGTACCTTTAACGGAGAACTGGTCGAATTAGAAGTTTTACCTCACAGGCTTTTTTTCTAGATGAAACGCTTCTTGAGAAGATCGAAAATACTCCACTTCTTGATTGCCAATAAATGTGGCATTATGACTCGTGATTCAATTGTTGAATACACATTTTCCTGAACGATGCCGTGGAGGTTTTATTACTTAGTTCCGAATATCTTCCGACCTGAACTCCTTCAATCTTTAAAATGGAAAGTCACTGATTTCGAAATTAATTTGGTGGGAAGTGGATTGTGGTATGAGGCCACCTTTTAGGAAATCTGGATATTATAGCAAATGTTCATTTGTGTAGAGGAATTTTGAAGAAATTGAATTTTGGGTGGATTCAAGTTATTTAATTTTTGAGATACTGCCACGGCCGACCGTAGTAGGGGTAGATCTTAGCAGAACAATGCGTTTATAAGTTACTAAAATGCACCTACCCCTTGAAATGTGTACCGCGGCAATACCAACAAATAAAAAACATTTGACTCAGTTGGCACAAGTCACAGATCGAAGAATGATTATTAAAAAAAAAAGTACTTAGTCAAAAAAAGCGACGTGTTTATTCCCAGCATCACCAAGGTAACATTAAATATCATAAAAATTATACAATTTATGTAAATTACTAATTATTAATTTATCGTGATTTCTGATCTTTCTTTTAACTCATATATAGAGAACCTTGATATCTGAGATTGTTCTCTATTATTCCTATTATTATAACGTGTAGATTTGGTGTTGCTGAATTCATTTTTTTAGGAATGGGAAACTGAAATCTTAGAAATGGATTTAACTGGTATATCTATGAATGGCGATCTCGGATTTGAAATAGTCGGTGGGCGTGATGATCCCCATTATCCCAACGACAATGGAATTTACGTAGCGTCTGTATCGAAATCATCAATCGCAGATGGAAAACTGAGGTAAATCTGTTGCTAACGCAAATATTGAATGCAAATATAATACAAAATATATTTCCTTGTAGAGTTAACGATTGTATAACTCATGTCAAAAATATAGTCTGTACGAATGTCACCAAAAGAACGGTTATCGAGGCAATAAGATCTAGTGGGCCTGTAGTACATATGATAATAAGGAGAAGACGGACAGCTAATTGGTCATCACAATATTCCCAAAATAGAAATCCTTCAAATTATCAGAACAATTGTAAAGTAGCTAGATGGGTTCATACCGCAAGATTAGCTGCTGGGTGTCATGGATTATCTTTGGAATCTGGAGTGTACATAAGTAGAATTAGCGATGGAAGTTTAGCAGCGAAAGATAGTAGCTTAGTTGTTGGTGATAGAGTCCTAAGGGTAAATTTTGTTATCTATTTTTTTTTTCTCTTTGTTTTTTGACTAAACACTGAATATTTCAGATAAATAACAAATCCATGGACGGTTTAGAAAGCATTCATGAAGCTATGTCTATATTAAACGATGATAGAGCGGATATGTTGACCATAACTACATTAAAAATGAGTTACTTAGATCCAGAATGTACAACGAACGTATTTATGCCTGTACAAAGATTTAAGAAAGAAAATCGCAGCTCACAAACCGTTGATCCAAGTCATGAATTTGGCAGGCGGGACATCGATAGAAGATGTTTAAGTCATGAAAAGAATAGCAGAGATTGGTTCAAGGAGAAACTAGATAATATGGTGAGTTGTTCGATATTGTTTTATTTAATAACTGGAGTATGTCTGTTTTCACGTTTCACGTACGTCATCAATGTTTGTTTGTATGGAACAAATCGACACATGCTTGTCAAATTAAAAACCTAAACAGTAATACAGTGTTTCTGCTTTAACTTGTTAATACCTGGATTACATCTTTCTGAAATAACAATCTCTTCTTCTGGGCTTTTGTATGTCTCTACCGGATTGATACCAATTCGTCTGTAGCACCTGAATTATTAAAACAAAATTATGGAATAAGCACTGCACGTCGAAACACGACAAAAACAAATGACGCAATCTTTCACTATCGATAAACTAGTTTATTTGTATTGACAATACATTCATTAGCACTGGTCTAACAACGAGAGGCGGTGAAAGTATTTACCAGCCTCGACGTAATAAACCCCCACCCTACGATGTACATATAGGAGCTATTAAATAGCGTTCATATCTTCTTTCACAAAATATTTTGTACCGGTTTAACATAAATGGATATAAATAAATGTATAGGGTAAATTTTGCTTTTACCTAAATGATGAAATGCAAAAATAGTTGTAAAAAAATCGCTTTTTTTTTTACAACTTTTTTTTAAAGTTTTTCTATTAGAGCTGAGTAGTTAACCAAAGTTAATCTATTAACCGATAAGAAAACAACATTTTGTTTTCGTATTTCGGACTCTATTATAAATGATTATAAATCTTACTTTGATGTCATTTCATTGTCAAATTTGTCAATAGGTACGAGGAAGAAGAAATTCGAAAGATCGGAATAGAAATGACGAGAAAAAGAAATATCGTAATAGTTCACCAAACACGTTAGATTTAGTAAGTAGTATAAATGTTTTCGAACAGGAACAAGCGTTAGCTGCGTTAGATAATGTCATTGATAGTTATCATGGTGGAGCAACGAACACCATGAAGAAAAATAAACGTCATTCAAAAGAATTATCAAGTCAAGAAAAAAACGGAGGTACCTGGCCTAAGGCTCGTACAACAAATATACTACAGAATGATACTGGAACGATCATTGCTCGTAAAAAAGATCGCCCACCTTTAAGTCTTCTAATTAACAATAATCAAAACGATGAATACTTTGAAGGCAACAATAATATCAGTATTAGAAATTCGACCGCAGTCCCAATATCGGTTGAACAAACGCTTAACAGGCATTCTGCTTCGAAAAGTTTCGATAACCCGCCACATTTTTCGAAAATGTTTACGAATGTTAACGATTCGTACGAAAAGTTGAAGCAAAATAAAATATCGGATTACGACAGCAATAGACTGAGCATGAATTTAAAGTCAGACGATAGTTTTTGTTTTAAGATACCGCCGTTAATTAGTGAGAAGGATATTTTGAATTATCCCAAGAAAAATAAAATTGGAATTACTAAGTGCAATTCCGATTCAGAACGTGATAGCATTGTTTTACATGATATACCCATATCTAGCGTTTCTCATTCTAGAACGCACTCCCATATATTTGGGCCACCTGTCAGAATGCTTAACTCGTATCATCCCCATCGTCATCCGCATTTGAATACTTCTCCATTAAATTTTCCACAAAGTACGGATAATTGCTGTTGTGCCTTGCCCGAGACTCCTTACTATATGCGCCCTCTTGTGTCAGACTACAACAAAAGATCTATTGGATTACCATCGCATACACATACGCCTTATAGAGACTCTGATATTATAAGTTGTTCTCCTGGTTATGAAGGCGGCACATATCCAAGGAAAAAAGAGAGTCAACGAATTAGAATACCATCAAATCCCAGTGTTACATCAAAAAACTCTGCGGGAAAACTTAGTACGGGGAGCATAGAAAGGACTTCTGAACGAGGAAGTCCTATGCCGATATTCGAAGTGGAAGTTTTGAGTCCGGGTAACAGTTCCAAGAGAAATAGTGTTCCTGACTATTGTTGGCCGCAGAAGCCTCTACCTGGTGAATTAAGAAGAGTACATATTGATAAATCCAACGAACCTCTCGGTATTCAAATTAATTGTCCAGAAAGCGGTGGTATTTTCGTATCGTCGGTGAATGAAAATAGTTTAGCTAGTCGTGTCGGTTTACAAATCGGCGATCAATTGTTAGAAGTCTGTGGTATTAACATGAGGAGCGCAACCTACAATTTGGCTGCTAATGTGTTAAGGCAATGTGGAAACTCAATAACCATGTTGGTTCAATACAGTCCAGACAGTAAGTAAAAGTTTTTAATTTTAGTCTAATTATTAGTATTGGAGTAATTTATTTATTTATGTAAAAAATGAAATCCTACAGTTATCCGTTTATAATAAACCCGCTGGTACTGGAAAGTCGGTTATCTGAAATCCCAGTAGAAACATTATTTAATTCCCTAGATTTGAACTATTGAAATATTCACATTTATCCATCTATATTTAAATAATTTTTTCCCAATATATCTAACTGTCCATTACGCACTTTCCCTAACTACAAACAAATTTGACATCTCTTCGCTGACAGAGTTCTATGTTAGAAGAACATATTGCAAATTTAAAATATCTTTATCTATCAGTGACTACTATTAACGATTGCAGGCATATCTTCAATTTTGTCAACTTATGAGTCAGCATTGAAATTCCCACTTGGTATTTTGCAATTATATTTGTTTTATGCTGAACTCCTATCAACATTTGTATGCTTTATTATTTTATATTGCTAGACAATGTAAGAAAATTATAGTTTCTTCGAGTAGATATTGGAATTGTACCATTTACACTTTGTTTTTAATGAGTCTTCAGCGAAAGAAAAGTTTCGCCGCAAACTCTACGTTTCTAAACCAAACACTTATCTACAAGGCTAGCAGCTCAGGCAGTTGGCGTAATGTAGGCTCCCGATCACGGATAGCTTGGCTCGACCTGGCAGCGATGTCGACATTACATGAAAATGTGAATGTTTTGCACTTTTGGCCGAAGATTGGCTCGCAAAGTTTTTGCATACTTACCTGATCTTTGGGCGAAGATACTTTGGCGTGCACCGACCTTTCATGAACATTTTCTGAATATCGGCTCACTGTTGTCTGTCAACCATGTCGTAACGCTTGGCAACTGGTCTTCAACCAACGCTGCAGCGACTGAACGCTTAACCTATTTTTCTGACCCAAAGTCAATCGATATCCAACGTTAGAAAAGTACCATTGGTTATCTCACCGACACTCTACCGTGGCTAACCGTCATGGATCTTGTGTAAAGTGTACGATGTTGTACCAACTAAAGGGCAACCGCCAGCCAACCAACTGTGCTATTAGGGTTATTATTAGAGTGAAGACGTTCGGTGCAGTTTGCTAGCAAGTGTTAGTCAGCCAAGCGTCGATCGGGTATATGCAGTAGCGTAGATAAATTGGAAGTTATATTTTGTTAATCGTCAAGTACGATTGTAATAGGAATTAACTATGATATATTTTTTGTTGTAAATATAAATGTACTGGCCAGTTACTGCCGTCGCTCTCTGCCTATCTTCATGGCGAATTACACACATGCGAGACTTAGCCTGCCACCGAACGTAACGCCAATGACAAACTGCACGCAACATCGCCACTCTAGTTAATATTTAATTTATAAAAGAACGAGATATTTTAGCTAGAGGGAAAAGCTTATAGGAAACAGTCTAGAACAGTTTCCTTATCAGATTGTAGAAAATACATAGGGTATTCCACAAAGAGAAATTAAAATAACATGAATTAAACATGGCAGCGATTTCGATGCTCGATCGATTGACTCTAGTTGATATAAAAAAAATTCGATATATCACCGAAAGCTCCAAGAAGTATTCATTCAATCGAATAAAATCTGAATCACCGGTGTGGTGAGTAAGACGTTTTTTACGATAAAATTTTGCGGGCGAAAATGTCGAAACCTCATGGTGTTAAGTGTTGTTCGCGTGTCTTTTAAGGGAGCTATTTTCAATATGATATAGGAGCGCAAGTTGAACACAAAAGTATTGAGTAAATATAAGAATAGAAATATATTACACCAATACTCTAGTAAACCTCATTTAATGAAGGTATAAATTAAAAAAAGATAGTTCTGGATATAACGACAATGTCTACTGAAACTTAAGATAAGTGCTTATCTATTCTCACAGCTCTCAGATATTGTTTTTGTAGACATATAGAAGAGAAAGGATATGTAACAAATTTTCCAATGCAAATTAGCTAAGTTGATAATATTCAAAGCAGATTATTGTAATGTATTAGGTCTACTGTCCGATATAATTAAATTAGTACAAGAGAAGCCAGGCATTTCCCGGTACGACCGTCACAAATATGGCATACGATTGCCTTTAATATCTACAACATCCAATCTACTCGTTGTAACTGCACCAAAAAGGAACAGACACGAAGTACCAAAAGTAGCGATTAGCCAATGGTACTAGAAAGTGTTGACATTTTCACATCTCTGCACTTAGGGGAATCAAAATGCTATCCAAAAGCTTTTTGTGAATAGCCATTGTTATATTAAAACGTTATTTTTTTTTCTTCTTTAAACTTTCGTAATAATTAAACTTGTCAACAAGTTATAAACAGATGATTAAAAAATCCAAACATGTGGGAAGAAAATAGTAAAATGTTGTAAATGTAGGTACAATTGAACCGGTGTGATAGAGAAACGATATAAAAATATATATTTCAAGTTAGTATATTAGAAATGAAAGAATACTTTCCTCTACAGGCTTGTCGGTGTTTTCGCTAAAAAAGTGTCTATATTCTTCTAACTTCACCATACGATTGTTTGGATGAATTATTTTATAAAAGCTAGGCCACCAATCTTTGTAATTTAAAACATCGTCACATTTGATACTTTCTATTTCACAATTGTTACTTGCGAATTTTGTAATGTTCGGAAAAATATGTATTCTGTCGTACTTTCCAAGCTTTTTGATAGTTCCAAAATGTCTATTATTTGAGAGTATTATAGTAAGGTATGGTTTTTGTTCTGGACTGGACATCTATTATTGAAAAGATACAATTTTCTCATATCATTTAACGCGGAACATCATTTTAAAAGCATGGAGCAAACTTCATTTGCCCCTTTCTTAAGTTCATCTTCATGGTAGACAAATAATGCTGCTATTTACGTTTTTATATTGTCGCCGAAATAATACAATTTCTGATAAATGCCCACCTCGACTTCACTTTTTCAAATTTTGTAATTACTTTGTTGCATGTATTCAAATGATTTCTCTACAATCCCTCAAGCACTTTCGCGTTTTCAAAAGCTTTGTTTATTAACATGTTACCACCGATGTGAAAACAGCCCGTCGTTGAATATGATTCGTGTATAAAATTCATTATCAACTGCAGTCTGCTCTAAGATCCAATCAGTAAATACAAGTCGGTTTTGATGGTCCATAGGTTTCAGTTCATGGATCAATCGAATCTGCATGGTCTTTTGTCATAAATCGTTGAAGGAACTATTTTGAAATATCAGACTCCTCGAAGTTTACAATTAGACTCCCCATTGCTGTATCGCTGGGCATATGATTTCGAATAAACACGCACAACAAAATATAAACCTTCAAAGACAGCGTTTGCAAATAATGTAAAATTAAACAAGTTCGTGCTAGAACACCTGTTAAATGAATATTAAAAATGTCGGTACTAAAAAATAAGAGATAGTAATTTGGAAATGCGTAGCGATATAATCTGATCAATATTTGTATCTTTTGAAGTTGCAAATAATTATTACGAAAGCTTGAAGAGCAAACAGAAAATTCGAATTTTAATTTAACAGTTGCATCCCCAAAACACCTTTTGGATTTAAATTTCAGAGTATCATGAGTTAGAGGGTTCAGGATCTTGTTCAGGCTCAAGTTCAAACGAAGATGGCGATGGGGAACCGACACCTTGTAATTCTCCGAAGGAAGTGCGAAAATCTCACCCAAATTCATTAAGTTTACCGTTGACGATTGCAGGTCAAACATTAAAAAGAAATTCTCAACCAGCAACCAATTTACAACGACAAAGTAGCTCAAATAGGTAAAAAAGAAAAAGCAAAAGGAAATGTTCTCAATAAAACGATCTTTTTCTCATATTTTCTAGAAATGAAGATGAACCCCGTTATTTGTACATTGAAACGGTAAAAACTTCTAATCTTGGCATATCACTGGTAGGTGGCAATGCTGTAGGAATATTTATTCATTCAGTCCAACCGGATTCGCTAGCCTACCACGCTAGTTTGAGAACTGGCGATCAAATCCTAGAATATAATGGTAGTGATCTTAGACATGCGACGGCAGAAGAAGCAGCGTATGAATTAGCGAAACCGGCCGATAAAGTCACAGTACTTGCTCACTATAGAATAGATCGTAAGTAACATTAAGAATTTATTAAAACTCGACGAAACTATTTGTATTTTATTTCGATAGGTTACAATGAAATCAAGGATAAACCAGGAGATAGTTTGTATATAAGATGTTGTTTTGATCGAAGCGGTAGCGATTTAACAGATAATTTACAGCTTTGTTTTAACAAAGACGATGTCCTTTATGTAGATAACACTATGTTTAATGGAATACCAGGACATTGGAGAGCGTGGAAATTAGATTCTGAAGGCCTTCGCCAACAATGCGGCATTATACCAAGTAAATACAAGTACGTAATGCAATATACTTCTTAAGATTCGTACGAACTAATGTTGTTTGCCTTTAAACAGAGTTGAGGAAGAATTACTCGTTAGACGAAGTAGTGGTGATTTAGAAGCTAGAGGTTCTACATCTGCAAGACGTAGTTTTTTCCGTCGAAAGAAACACCAGCGCAGTAGCTCGAGAGATTCGAAAGAATTAGCTACTTTTAATAACGTTTCATCGGGTTGGTATTCGGACAATGGAACTCTACACGAAGATTTATCTCTCTGCTCCTACCAGCGCGTAGAAAGACTAGATTGTAATTTGGTTTACGTTTAGGAGTAATTTGTGCATTAACGTGGAAACTTGTAGATCCGGAATTTCGACCTGTTTTAGTATTGGGACCTTTAGCGGAATTCGTCGTTGATAAGCTGGTAATTGACTTCCCCGAAAAATTTAAGAAAGTTGTTCCCGAATCGAGGCACTGCACTCAGGCTGCTCTGGAGCAAGAAATGGCAGATAATTTGATAGTAGATTATAGAAGAAAAGGAAACTATTTCGAATGCACCACGGTTTCGGCTATTAGATCTGTTTGCAATGCGGTAAGTTTCACTTCAGACAGATTTAAAAAGGCAGGCGCATGCGCATGAGGTTTAAATAAATTACTGCATTCATGTATTAAGTTAATAAAAATTAATAACTGCTAGGGAATATGCCAGAATTTTCCAGATATCAACATTATTTATGTATGGTAATACTCCAGAAATGGCAAAACAGTTACACATAAAGCAATAAACCCAAAATAAATATCGTTAAGTTACCATAGCTTCAGGGTAAATTCATAATATTAATTGCAGCTCGATATTATGGCAATTTAACACGTTATACTATAATATGTCTTACGCTCATGATAGTTTTGCCAAGTAAAAAATGTTCAGATGTTACTAAGAAAAAGTATCGTTTGATTTAACTAGAGAACATCAATTTATTTGCGGTTTGATGTCGGCGATCGATCAAAATTAAAAAAAAACATCTTCAACCAATATTTCGCCCTATTTTAAACCCTCGTCAGAACTATAAATGAGTGACAATTACATAACCAACCTTCAAAATTTAAACGTGAATACAACGTAGTACTGTGCGCGTCACGAGAGATGGCGAGAGGTGAGGACACGCCATGGTCGCTTTTGGAAACGCACATGCCCTTTTGCTTGCGGTAGTACTTATCAGTAGCGATTCATAATGCTTTGTTAGGGGATCAGAAGAAACGCCAGAAGTCGTTTTTAATGTATATAATTATTTTTTGTAAACAAAGATACTTCAGTGAGATAAGACAAACAGTTTGTTTGTAAGGCAACTAATGTATTGTAGGAGAAATCGAAACAATTGAACGAAAAAAATGTAGGAAGAAATTTCCATGTAAAAATATTCAAAAATCCTGGTAAGAATGAACTAAGACAAAGTAGTGTCACAAGCTTACCGAAATATCAAATAAGGATGGTGCGAGACATTATTTATAGTTTTCTTGCAACAGAGGCGATCTCTTCCATTAGTGACTGTATGCCAGAAGATGCAAGATGAATTAGAATGGAATGGATCGAGCACGTCAGTAAGAAGAATTTTAATAGATTTAGGATTTAAGTTCCGATATACAGGAAGTAATCCGAGTAATAGAAAAGTATCGATGGAACAAATATAGGAGCATTAAGAATTGAATACTTGCAAAAGATAAACATTTGGTGAAACCCATTGTATATATCGGCGGCACTTACGTCCACAGTAGATATACACCTTCCAAGATGCAGAGTGATGTAGAGTGTTGGTATAATTATCGCTAACCTTTTGGGATTTACTAAATCCAACGTTCTCTCTTACACGTACATTCTGTAGTATGTAATCAAAGATATAAAAAGTTTTATGATAATCATTAACATCCATCTATTATAGATGTGTTTAATTGTAGCTATAAGTATTACGTGTTGAAATATCCAAGTGAAGTCTGGAATAGAATCTGAAAGCTGTAATAGATCAAAACATTTATTCACGCAAGTATGTTGTTTTTCGAATGTGGGTTTATTATCCAATTCTATAAATTATGTTGGCGAGTGCTGCTGTAGATTAAATTGAAAGAACGTTCTAATGGATTGCCAACATTTCTTCTCTAACCACGAATGGTCCGTGAGTCACCGGTTGATGAGCGTTAGTATGTTACGCGCCGGAAGCATTCGCTCGTAGACGAAAGGCAAACAAGAGAATGCCGATCGCTTGAAACGTGGATTCGTCAGTCCACTAAGCATTCTACGATTCAATTTTATATTCGCACTCTGCTCGATCACCATTATTTACTACTTATTACTTTCTCGTAGTTAACGTTCCACTGTGCTAACAGAAATCGGAGTTTGCACATTTTGGGTTGCAGAGGTTAAAATATTAAAATCATTAAAGTTACAAAAAATTAGTGTTTTGGGATACGATAATTGTTTATGTAATATAAAAAGTAATAAACATCCATTTTTTTTTACGTTGTACTTTATTAAGTGCATTTTGTCAGTTAGAATAAGAAAATTTTGCTTAAGTTGTGATTATTAAAAACTAAATATTAACCATGCATAAGTAGTTATGACATTGTGCAATGAGCATGTTTCCTAAGTGTTATAATCGCTTTTAAATAATTGCAATTGATAGAAGGTCTTAATAAACTTATAACAAAAAGCAATTGAATATTTTCAATTTGTTTTTCCTTTTAGATATGTTATTAAAAAAAAATCAGTCGATTTTAAACATTCGATCACTTAACCAATCACTATCAGGCAGCAAAATTATATGTAATTGCAATGCTGCCGGGTTTCCTAACCTACAACGTGTTTGTTTTGAATTCACAAATTTTCTATTAAAGTTCATTTAGAACTGATTAAGTGTAATAAGTATGGCTAAACATCATTTAACTTTAAAAATTCATATAAGAAATACCGTAATTGTGGACATGGTGCAATTTGCAGCTTCATAGAAAAACAAGCTCTATCAAATGCGAATATAAAAAAAGAATTAGAAACATGCCCATTCCGTAAATTTACGAGGATGTTTGTACATTCTCTAGCTTGATTGATTATATGCATGCATAAAATTTTTAAAGTTTAAAAATCCTAATCGACCGTCTTTTTGTTGCAGAGGTTACATTGCATGCTGGACATATCAGTGTCTTCCATAGAAAAACTACATCGAGGTCAAATTTATCCCATCGTACTTCTGATTAAATTCAAGAGTACAAAACAAATAAAAGAAGTTAAAGATACTCGTTATCCGATGGATAAAGTTTCTGTAAAGGCTGCTAAGGAAATGTACGAACATTGTTTGAAGTTAGAAACTGAATACCATCATTTGATTACAGGTAAGCAATGTTAATAAGATGGATGTTTTTAAATAAGGTAAACCTTTCGAGCATGCATTAAAATTGCGTTCACTTTAATTTCATTCATTCAAGAATATGCCTTATTTGAAAGCCCTTAATTGCATTTACTAATTTTTCTTGTTATTTCACAGCTGCTATACCTGCTGGAGTGAACATTGCATACATGTGTACGCAAGTGAAAGCAGCTATTGATGCTGAACACAACAAAAGTCAGTGGGTTCCTGTACAATAAATTAATCGTGATTTTTATTCAACGAAACGCTGCCATGATTGCCCTATCTGTTTTTTACAAAAATGGCAAGCCTTATATTATGAAGCGATAGTTTTAGATATATCATACATTGTTTCGATTGCTATACAAAAATTTTAAACCAAATTTTTGACGACAATAAACGTCATTTTAGAAATTTTTAATAGAATTGGAGTTACTTTAGCTAGTATTAAACCAAATTTTTGATATTAACTTTTAGAGAAAAAGTCTTCCTAATGCGAATTGTTAAAGAGGGTATTCTATTCTGAAATATGTTTCAATTGTATTGGGATTGTCGTCGTTTGAATATTTAAATTTTATTTATTAAAAGTATGAAATGCATATCAAGTAATATTGTACCCGTTTTAACGATATTATGAACATAACCTTTTTACCGTGTATTTTTATGAATCTGCAATTTATTCATTTACCTTTTTATGATTATGTAGGTGCTTAGGTTCCATTATTTCCTTTTTGTTGCTGTTATATATAACGATATTTATGCATTACTTCCTGACTTATTAGAGAATGTATATGTTGTACATAACTTATAAATTTCATATTTAAGCTGCGACATTGTGTCGAAACCTACAATGAGATATCTCAATTATTGTAAGTTTCGACATTTGTTTTCTTTTATATATGTTTAACATTTGTGTAAATAAGTGATATATTTTATATTTTTTTTTCTTGATTTTTGTCATATTGTTATTATACACAAGAGATTATTTTTACAGTATTTTAAAAGTAAAGGGTGAGATGTATTTTTATCATTGTTTTCCTTGAAGATAATTGATAACGTTATACAGTTGTGTTTTAGTTTAAGTTGTTGAGTTGTTTTGTTTTTAAAAATGCATCTGCTTTTTAATGTGTAATCATCGAGGTGGTTTGTACATTTTCTTTTATTCTGTGATTATTTTTTAATTAATCTTCTTTATTTGGCTATGGCCTAAATTTCTTTTAAAGAAATAAATTAACAGTAAATTATTAATTGTTTTATTCTTGTTCAATGCATATTTTCGCTCTACTTTTTATTTAATACCTTGAAAATTATTCATTTCACCTGGTTTAGCAAGACATATTGAACAAATCGAACCGGATGATGTATTTGCCGGTACTTGCATTACTTTACCATCTTTTACCTAATGGTAAATTTCAACATCAACCGTTTCTTCTAATGAAGAAACGGTTGATGTTTTGAAACAATAATAACAGGAGGTTCCTATGTGATTATTTTTATTTGTTGTATTTATTGTATACCTTAATCACGATATCGATATCAATAAGACATAAAAATGTCGAAAATTGATTAAGTGTGGTAAGTAAAAGTACAAACGAAAGTTCTCCACCAAATATGCTTTTCTTATTCGGTTACTTTTATTATTATTATTTATTAGAGAACATATATGTATCAATTAACTTTAATTTTTTTTAATAGCTTCACTATATATATAGCGTCTTGTGTTAGCAAGATTTAACATACCTTCATTCATTCGTCATTTGTACATTAACTAAGTCAGCTATAATTACGTTAAAAAGTTCATTAAACGCCCTTGGAACCGTTTATGAAAAGTCAGCAGATGAGTACTCGACACATTGGAACGATTCTCAAAAACAGTTAACTCTTGTCACCATTCTGAACCTGGAGTGATAAAACCATTTCTGCAACTTTAATTAAAAATGTGTGCTGGAAATATTTTTTTTGCAATGATTAACAATTCACGGTTACCCTTTTTTTTATTTCTCCAGTTATCTAGAACTACTTGAAAATCCCTTCCAGTTATTTATAACCACTTCACCATAAAAACCGGGTACTGTACATACATTTATTTATTTGTATGTACATGCAGGTGTTCATTTTGTGGTGCAAATATCGTCTTTTTGCGGCAATAAATTGGTAGCATCTAAACATTACACATTGCGGGATTAGTGGTGTCCCTTATCTTCTAAATTCTTTATAGAAATGCATTGTTTCAGCACTCGCAGTTAAGTTGAGGGTCAATGTGGGCAAATGATTTGAGACCTTCTCGCTGAAAGTAATCAAAAGTAAAGAAGCCTAGCAACAAATAGGTTCTACCCAATCCATCACAAAACAGCTTACGAGAGTAATTTGAAGAGTTTCCAGCCTAACAAAAGCAAATTTTTTTTTTGTCAAATTCAGTTTTATTTCTCAGTGTAAGTCTACACACTTCCCAGCGACGTTCCCGCCTCTTCAATCTATACAAATAGAATCTTATTCTCCAAAAGAGACCTTTACTAGTGTGATGGCTACCTCATTCGATGACAATTTTCTCCAAGCGAAACTTTGAGACCAGAAAACAGAAAAAAATGGCTGAAGACCAGATCTGGTGAATAGTTGGTCTATCAATTCGAACCCCAATTTGTACATTTTTACTATGATGACCAAGCGTAAGACGGTGCGTTTCTTTTCTTTCTCTTTGCGACCGTTTTTCTGCAATTTCTGCCTCCAGCTTGACAAGTAATGATGCATAGTATGCTCCCGTTATAATTTATCCTTTTTCAAGAGAGTCGATTAACGCAACCCCATAATTATCCCAAAAAATAGTCGCCGTCAATTTTCTGGCCGATGGAACACTCCGCCATTTTCGAAGCGGATCCACCCTTCGCAGTCCACTATTTCGACTGTGTCTTGACTTCAAAAGCGTACTGGTGTACCCAAGTTTCTTCTAGTTACTAATCGACACTAGAATAGGACTTATTTCGTATGAATCGACAAGACTTTGGAAATATTCATTCGAATGCGTTTTTTGCCCTGACTTAACGTTTGACATAATGGCTTAAAATTACTCAAATCGTGAGTATTACGATATGTTGATGGGCTTTGTTGCTTCAAATAATAGCGCATGTTAAGCAGTGAGACAGTGTGCGATTTCCTGGGCGTTATTTGCCAAATACTAATATCTTTAGAAGAGTAGAAGACACAATCCTTTTCACCAGGTACGTTACAATACAACCACGTCCTCGTTTACTTGATTATACAGCCATTGATTTGATCAGAATTACTAGGTGAGTTTCGAGAGAACTAAGAACAAATCAAGTTAGCGTATGGCGTGCTTTGAGACGCGACCAGCAGCATCCATATTTTACGAGAGCCCAGCATTTGGAAAATAATAACGGATCACTTCGGCAAGCGTTCTGTGAATGACAATCTGAACATTAAATATTCCATTCTGTAAACAGATGAATGTATTTATCCAGCATGGTATTTTCCATATTCATAATTTCATCACTGGAGTTATAAGAATTCACATGGTTGGCTTAAATATTCGGGGTTTGCGTTATTTTCCGTTTATTCATATTTTGCCGTACCGCATAAATGCAAAGTTTATGCAACAACAGCTTCCAATATTTTTGAACGACGTGCCTCTAAATTCTCGCCAAAATATGATTTTTATGGACAACGGAGCAGGTCCACACTTTGCACGAATTGTACGGGATTACTGACCAATATTTTTCCCGGCCGTTGAATTAGCACGGATGGTCCAATAACTTGGTCACCTCGATCGCCAGATCTAATACCTTGTATATGGGAGGGCTTTGAAAGCGTTGGTTTACTAAGTACCTGTTTCAAGTAAGCACAGCAGATGTCACATAACGCCGTTTAGGCAACAGCAAGACGTGGCTGAAGTATGTTTAGTTGCCACCGTAAGACATGTTTAGTAATTTTATGTCAGTTCAATTGTCTAATGTTTAATTGAATGTTTACATATTTTATTTTTTCATTTTGTGAATTGCTGCGAGTCAGAAAATGTTGGTCAGATTAAAAAATGTTAAAGGGACGTTCGTTTCAGATTTTGATGTTTAACGTCATCCTATAGTTCGCGTCTGCGAATTTTGTAACACCCTATATTACCAGAAAATTTTTGACGAGTAACGCTATCTACATGTTGAGGCTTGAAACTTTTCAGACTATCCTTGTATATTGTACGGGTGAATTTTTTCCCAAATATATCTAGTTTTTTTTTAATAAATAATCATCATATTGATTTTGTCTTCCTAGAAAGTAAAGCAAAGCGGGAGAAAAAGGATTTTAATTGAAACTCAACAAATGAAAATAACTGAAATTATGAAAATTAAATTTCATATAATAACATAGAAAATATAATTAGTAACGTATATTAACAAAACAGTTTAGTTAGTTAACAACAGTATATTTTTAGTTTACTACATTTATAGGATTCTATTGAAAATACAGTAGAAAATAAAACAACTTTCTACACTAACAGATACTAATACCATATCTTTATCACTATTCATTGTCTTTCATGTTACATAACTTTAACGAAACTATACACGAGCCTTGGAGTTTTATAATTATATTAAATATGTTCGATAAACTTCTAAAATAATCAACAAATAATACAAACTATTCAATACATGATATACAGGTGCTCACAACCAAATAAATGCTTTTCTTTTTTAAATATAAATTTCACGAATTTGTTTTACTTATGTATGTGAGCAACTGTATATTTTACTATATACATAATAATAATAATGTGATACTACTCAATAAATGAACATTTTTAAATTTACAACGAACAAAACAACTAGTTGAAGAAGACCTTTGACTTTTTCTTGAACCAGTTGGGCACGTATTTATCTTCCTTATTCCGTGGACTTCTGGATGTTACTCGAAATTCCGGGATGTCATAACACTTGCAGACGCAGCATGAAGGAAATTTAAACCAATCCGCGAAGATACCTTTACATTCGTTGTTTGGATCGTAGGCGAGTAGTCTGTGCAAGCGATATTGTTGCTCGCACTTACAACCATCTCTACAATACATTTGTCTATGCTCGTAGGTGCACTTTTCCCAATGTACGTACTGCTCGTAAGGGTACAGGTTGAGCAGGGCTAGGACGTCGCCTCTGGTATTGTTAGCCCAAAAAGGAGCAACAACTTCTTGTTTGACGGGACATGCATTTCTGGAATAGAAAAGACATTTTACTGAAATATCAATCCAAATCTGTTTCATACAAAGGCTGTCCATTGTCTCTGGCCACAGTAGCCGTTGAAAAAGTTGCCACAACAACGTTATTTATTTGTCAAGCAAAGAGCTAAAATTGGTTTTCGTAGCTGTATTTGATAAAAGTTGTTTTAAGTTAAACTAGGAAACTGTCCAAAGATTTAAAAAAATTATGAGAAACCAGTTTCACGCTGTTCTATTTCTATAGAATAGCTTGAAACTGTTTTTGTAGTTACAATGAATTTGTATTGGCCTTAAACGTTTCTTCTGAAAGGTTTATGGCCGATATAACTTGGGGAATACTTGGGGAAGATGCTCCTTCATATTAGGTAGCCTCGATGTGGTACAACAACTTGCAAACATGCAAATGGTGCTAATCGACCGCAAACTGTGTTCACACAAGAAAATATTGATCGTGTCTGTGACTTGATTAAACAAGATCGTCGGTTAATTAGTAGATGTTTAGCAAATGGTACAATTAGAATTAGTACAATAATCGGTGACTATTTGGGATTACGTAGGGTGCATGCAAGAAGCAAATTTGACGTTGTTTAACAGTGATTTTAAGAATTTTTTGGATCCGTTTATTATAGTGAATTGAAACGTGAGTTCACTACTTCGATTCAAAGTCTAAACAACAAAATCAAAGAATGAGGATATGCGAGATGGTGCATCTCGCAAGTTTAGGTTAAGATTACGGTTATCATTTTCTGGAATGCTCAGAGAAATTTTATTGATTACCTGCAAGGTGGCCAAATAATTACGGGTCAATATTACGTCACGTTAATTAATCAATTTCGCAATTGTATTAAAGAAAAAAAAGAAGAGAGTATTGCGCAACTTGCCTAAAATTCGCCTTATTATATTATTATTATATATATTACATTCATAGAACATGCAACAGATGTCATATTGTAGATAATGCTTGGCAATGTATAGTTAGACATGGATAGACCATAGAAAGGTAAACGTTTTTGAAAATTGAGCATCCTATGGATGTCCATATATTCAAAACAGAATATCCATTGCTATGTGAGCAAGATAGAGGAAATGGCAAAGTTTTTGCAGCGATCAGATACAACCGAGGTATTCGTCTCATGAGAATGGATTTAAAATACGAGTCTATCTAATCGCTTTGAAAATTTGGTAATTTCCCTTATCTATCACTGCTATGCGCATATGTAACTGTAAATTGTGATCTTTTTTTTTTACTTAAGTTCAAGATTAAGTTACGTTGATGAGATTTGTCGTAAGTAACTTATAGCGTTAAATGCATACCTATGTATAACCTCTGAATTTCCTGAAAGATTTAGAGAGTTTAGAAAGGAATAGGTGAACTTATCGTTTTTATTGAGGCCCCTCGAAACTAATTCGCCCGATTTCACCTTTTTGCGATATTGATCAAGCAAATTTTCAACAAGAACTAGCAAATTTAAAAATCAAGGAAGTACGGAGTTCAAAATTGGAAACATTAACAGTGAATTATACAATAAAGAGATAGTACTTACTGCTCAATATAAAATGGTCTGAGATAAAGAATTTAAAAGGTTGTTTTTGATATCCGGACTAGTAACCCAGAATTAACTTATGTATTTGGAATGGACTTTTGTTGCGAACATAGAATTTTATTAAAAATACACTAAGAAATCAGTTGAAGAGTGTGTCTGCCGCCTTGTTTGAAAAATTTGGCAATATCTAGTACAGAAACTATGTATTGTTCTCATTTTATTGTTAAATAAATGAATATATGAAACCTCCGCCATGCTGTCTGACCAAATAAAAATGTTTAAAATCATTTATTTTTCATTTTAATTACGTTTTACAGTTATAATTACGACTATTGTAAAATTAGTAACAAATGACTAAATTGTTATGTATTTTATTACAGCAGCTTTAAGCAAAACAAAAATAAATTCATTTTATCAAGAAGCAAACACATCAAGGTTGGATTGAAAAGCAGGAATAATATCTTTAATTTAAAATTTTCTGTTTTATTTCATCTATTTTGTTAAATATTCTAATAAAAGCATTTATTATTATTCCAGGTTTAATATTCAAAGATTGATTAATTGAAGTAGCTTTTTTTCTGACTCCGTAAGCATTATTTTGGTAGATATAATTCTAAAAATGGCTCTTTGCGAAAAAAGATTGTCTCTAATATTGTTTTCAAATGAGCAGAGATAAGTCAGATAGATACCTTTTGCCAAGGGTAATTGGTCCACCGTCGATGTTACAGGAAAAAAATTTACTGCTCAAGCTAATAAATCTGGCTAAACGAGTAAACATGTTTAAGAAGTACTAAAAACAAATTTAGTACAAAGTTTTAATATTCATACGCTGTGGAAACAAGTATTTTTCTAAAGATTTTTCATATGCAATGGTATCCAGGAAAAACTTTAATATTTAACAAAAAATTTATTGCCCTGATTGCTTTGTTACCGGCGAGTTTATGTGTTTACTGAATGATGACTTAGCTTTGGCGTAAGCTGGACTACACTGTACAACAAAATTTACCTCTTTATTTATGTTTTGATTTTCTATTGGACATTATAATATTCTTGCTTTGAATATCGTGTTAAAGTATATCGTTCTTAAGACTAATAATAAGAAAATGGAGGCTATTGTCAGTAAAGAACTATTATTGTTATTATGTTCAGAATCAGCACGTATAGGGATGGAAGCCTAATATTTTCGGTGCCTGACGCAATATATTAACAGTACACAGATGTCGACTAAGAAACTGGATTCTAAAATAAAATCGACTGTATCGTTCACCTAACAAAAACTATAATTGAAAGTATTATTTATAAACAATCAATAAATAAAAAAAAAATAATGCCAATATAGCTTCCTCTTGGTGTTGATGGAATCATTCACGGCAAAAGAAATATGAGAAGAGACATGTTTCTGCCTATCCGGCGTACTCAGCGTGGTTTCGCACGAGTTCTCCACCTAACACCTTTATTTGGTTTACACTTCATATGACCCTACGAAACGACGAACCCTCTAGTGTAAAGAAATACATGCCTGCCGTTTACAAAGCAGCGACCAAAATTGTGTACTGTTCCCCAAGTTAGTTCTTGGACTGTGAGGCAAACAGCAGTGTTTGGCGAACCATGCCCATGGGTTAGTGCGGTTTAGCAGTGAGCGATGACTCCATCAATGCTATGACGAAGCTACATTGGCATTATTTTTTGTATTGCTTGTAGGCGTTTTTTGATGTGTTACTAATAAATAACAAAGAAAAATTTGCCTCATAAGCAAAACTAGAAATGCTCAAAAATTCCCCCGTTTACTTGTTAACAGTCTCCTAGTCGATAGTAAAACTCTTGTCGCACATTTGAAAGCATATCGTTTACGGAAGCGTTCATTTTGCTTTCATTGTAGACTAGTTAAAGGTAGCTCCCGTTCAGGAACTGCGACTCTTAAACCTTTTAAAGTGGCATTCTCGTCAAGGGAAAGGTATACGCATTCCAATCAATGATGATAGTAAGAACAGTGGGGTAGTAGGGCAAATAACGCAAAAGTATCGGCACACTCCGCACCACACAAGTTTAATTGATTGGAGACCGGTCTCGAAACAGCCGTCTCGGGTTAATCAATTAAACTTGTGTGGTGCGGAGTGTGCCGATACTTTTGTGTTGTCTATGCATTCCTAATGTTTAGTATGTAGTTCTACATTATCTATAATTAACGTTACATGTTTTTAACTCAAAATTTAAGGGTTGGTTAACAATGGACATAACAAGTGATATTTGTGATACAAAACTTATAGCATTGGATCTTTGCTATAAAAGGGCATAAAATACATTTCTTAATATTTGCGTTAACAAGAATTGTTGAGTAAATCTAGTTGCTGCATTCTGGAATATTTCATATAAATAGAATAGTTATTTCAAATAACTCTTACTTTGTGAACCGTGTTACGTCACTTCGTTATTTCCTGGAGTGTATACAATTTCATTGATTTGACTGGTCAATTGTAATCTATTTTCGTAGACACAATAAGCAAGTCTCCATTGATGTTTAACGATAACGGTAGCATTCTATTAAGTAAACGTGAAATACGAAGCATTTAAGCTATTTTCTTTTATTGTAGTAATTGCCGGTAACTATGTTGGGTATTCAAATTGAACAAGGTTAACTGCAGCTTTTATGTCTGCATTATTTACATACTTTCTAATGTAAAGAACTTTTAGATGCACCTATTCAAATCGAAGTTTGCACTGTTAAGTTTCAGTAAACAGAAAGAAGCGAAAGCTGTACAAAAGTTTCTGATTTATATTCAAGGCATCGCACGTTATGAAACGTCACATGAGTCCATTAAAAAGTTATTAACGTTAGTATTGGAATTAAAGAAGACATTAACAAAGCACAAAAAAGTATACACTATATAATAATAATCAAGTCAAAGACCTTTCAGGCCATTAATAAATATTCAATCTACCCGCAATTTACATTATAAACGAGATGAGAAGGTTCTTGGTATTATTAGTTGAACCAGTTTGAATTTGATGACAAGAAAACATCTCCTTCTACGAATAATTAAGCTATCACCTTCCTGCAATTACTTGAATATATTAGACACAATAGCCGACAAACACGTAACATAGTTGTTAAAAAAAGATGTATAAAAAATGATATTACGATAATAGCAGTAATTTATTAATTAAAAAGTTAAAAGTCCAATCATTAAGAAAATTACATACATGGCTATTGACTTTGAAGTTTAAACATTGAGAGTTAACGACTTAAATGATTCTTCATAGTTAAAGATCTAGACTTATAAAAACTTGTAGCCTTGTATAATTTCTAACTTACAGAGTAGTTGCACATAGTTGAACAAAAGATAAATTAAAATATCTTTTAAAGATAATATTTGAATTAATTTTGATATTGGGCACATTTGTATTTGTGATAACAAATCAAATAATAATGCATGTGCAGCAATTTCAATCGAAGGTAGTGTTATCGTGAATGAAAATCAAAAAACAACAACAATGAAGATGCTGATAAAAATTACACATCATGTAGAAAAGTAACTATTAGCAAATCAAGATTAAATTAAATAATGAACAGTTACATACTAATAAAATACGATTTTTTTGAGTAACTGATCTCCAATCGATGTCTGGAAGCGAGAGATACAAGGAACAAAAATGACCCAGTCGGGGAAGAGCAAGCTAGCTTTGCAGCTAAAGAGCTGAGAAAACGCGGCATCCATCTTGCCTATTTCGCGCACTTTGATTCGTCGATCATTCAAAACCATATCGCGGATTTTGTTAATCATTTCGAAGGTAGTCAAGTCCAGAACGATGTTCATCTTTTATGGATCGGCCACGTTTAAACTCATTTATCCAATTGTAAACAGTTGCTAACAGAGGAGCAGATGTGCGATGACCTTCATCCGACTCAGCTTTGATCTCTTTCGGTGTTAAGCCGTTTAAATATAAGTGTTTAACCACCGTTCGAAATTTACTTTTTTTCCACTTTCCTGCATATTCTGCACATTCTTTGCTTAAACCGACAATAACAATGAAACCATCTGTGTTGACCAACAAACCATTTTACCCTCTTAACAAGATTCACATTTCTGTCTACTTCTCCGTAAACTAAAACCATTTTCATTCTTTCTGCCACCGTTATTTTTTCCATACTCAATTAGAGTAACTAATAAACACAGGAAACTGACAAATACATGGAAAGATGTGTGCAATAATAGAATAGAAGCCTGCTTGACTTGTAGCTCATTTGTTCCTGTACTGCAATCATTTTAAAGCAAACTTTATTTGTTTTCTTCTGTTTGTTTTAAAAATTATTTTTCATGGACAATAACGTGCTTATTAAAAAGATATAGGTTTCCACTTGAAAAAACAAATTTAGCGCTCGAAAAACATTCATGGCATTTCTAAAACTAAACGTGGACCTTATAATACACTTTCCACCTTGATATTATAACATCTTTTCTTTTTTCGATTAAATGAATGGTTTCTGAGTCGTTCCAAGAAAAATGAATCACTCGGTATAATAATTCATCACTAATAATAAGACCACTTAGAACCCAGAATAAATTTAAGGTTAAAATTTGGCTCCTCTGAGGAATGCTGATGCGTACTACATGGGCGTACACAAATTTTAACGTTTTATATAGAATTAAAATTAAAACTTGTATTTCTTTTGGGGAAACGTTAAAATTTTGGAAAGATGGTATGATTACAATCGAAAGAAGTAAGACCCAAAACGTTCTCCATCACCTGCCTTGAGAATTCTGCGTAACCTACTTCCAAACTATTCGAAGTTAATGAAATTTTCAATGTTGTAGTTCTAATTTAGTTAATTGGTGTAGAAAGGTACTACAACACTTCTGCATGCATGACATTATCAACAATAATACACATTCAGAATTTTGAAAGATCTATTTCAGTCAAAAAATCGGGGATAATCTATGGTTTCCCTATAATTTTATGTAAGTACAAATAGTTACACAATCACATCATAATTTTGCATCCCATAATTAAGTAAAACGATAGTGAAATTTCAATTTACTCGACTACTGTTATTGACGGGACTCTTTTTATTTAATTGGAACCTAAGGTAGCGGTTATACAAATGAATGAGTGAAATTTCAAGGGAAGAACTATCAACTTCTTATATTGATAATCTACTGAACTTTCAGAATTCCCTCAATTCATGATTTTTCAAATATCCACACCCTGCGTCACTTTCCAGTCGAGCAGCTATATATGGCTTTGGCGGATGAAACCTGCGACAGCCGTATCTCAGGTGTGGAACAAAGAGGCTCGGTGTGATTTATTAAAATATAAAATAAGACATTGATTAAAGTAACTTTCAGCTTTGTTCTTTAAGAAAGATTTCACAAAAAGAGAAAAGTATGTTCGAATCAAGTAAGAATAATATTAATCATGAATTCAAGTTGGATACCAAGCGGTAAGATACTGGGAGGCTAACCACAGAAACGTTCGCATCACGTTATCTCTTTTTTGCCACGCACATAAACACGCGGAAATTGTACTGAATCACTGGATACGTGCAGCACCGAAAAACCGATATGGTTGAACTAATTAAATTGATTTTAAGGAAATCGGCTTGGGCCAACTATTTATATTGTTAACCCAAGCATACTTTGTTTGAATCAACATGATATTTGCTTGAAACTATGGTGTTTGCCTGTAGTTGGATCAACTGCAACTGGTTGACTCAACTAAAATGGATTTTTCAGTGACGTATAAATGCAAAAGGAGTATTGATACTTACACCCCTTGCGTCTTGTAACTCATGGACGGGTGTAGTTTTCCTTTCTGGGCGACTACATCTTGGAATAACATTGTTCCAGCGGTTTCTTTCTTTTTTAAACCTTCCGTCGTAGAATCTTCGAGGCTAATGGTCGTATCAGTTGTTGATTCGGTTGTCGTTGTAGTAGCAGTTGTTTTGTCAGTAGTATTTTCTGTAACAGTTTGATTTTCATATACTTCGTAGAATACCTCAGTAATGTTGTCCTCTGCACTCTTAGTTGAGGCTGTACTGATCACTGTATTCGTTTCCATAGTCCTCTGCGTTGTCGATTTGAAATGTGGGACAGTTCGTAGATCGCCCAATTTGATACTTTTCGTAGGCTCTTCGGAATATATAAATTTCGTATTTAAGATATCTTCGATTTTGGCGTCATCTTGGAGGAGTCGTGGCGTGTTTTCATCGTTCTGGTGCAGTTCGTTATCAAACTCGACGTCTTTCGCGTAACGACTCTTGAAATCTCCATTCATGTACAGATCGTCCTCTATATCGGAGTAATAAGGAGCGCTTTCGACGTCGTTCGATTCTAATTCTGTTCGTAGAACGGATATGTGCTGTTGGTCCCCGTACATCCGTCGCATCAGTCCCTGATTTTCTCTGACGAAACGACGGACGGCGTGCCAAGGATACATTGTGCCAGCCGTGGTGCAAAAGGCGTCCACTGCCAAATCGCAAGGAGGCTGAAGCATGCGCGTGGACCGGAAACGTTTGCAAGCGCCTTGGTCCGGACCAGAGTCGTATCCGTAGCTTGTTGTTTCAGACACATACAGCTGTAACAAAAACGTTATGCATTTTAAAATCGTTGTTACAAATGTTACAAATTAAATGAGTTACTTTTTGAACGAATATTTCTAGCAAGGTGATTCTATTTCAAAAATGCGAGAAATAAGTCAAAAAAAGAAGAAAGGAGTATCCTGTAAGCAATGTTAAATTAACAAAAAGAAATCGTTCAAACTGTAACAATTTAATTCTTCTTTAAAAGAGTAACAGTTATTTATTCTCCTCGTGGTTAATGGTAATTTGTTAAACAATTTACGGCTGATATATCCCAAATTGTCCTGAAATATTGAAGTACAATGTTTAGGCGGAAGTAGTGATGAAAACAAAATGAGTATTCGTTTCTCGCTCAGGTACGAAGTAACTATTACCGGCTGACAAAAATATTCGGTACTTTGCGCGCAGTTACCTTATCGAATACTGAACCTACTCGACGAGAACCGAATGTAACTATCACCTACATGTACCTGCAGTAACTGTTTCGACAGAATTAACGAAAGTAACTAAAGTAACGAATGTACCGGAAGTACAGAAAGTAAAGAACTGTTACAAGTCTAATAACAACACCGGGTAGGATCGAACTCCGATTGCGACCATTACCAATACGGTAACTTTTTCAACAGCAATGTCGAAGTAACGAAAGTATCGAATCAAAGTAATCGATACAAACAGCGAAAGCAACGATTAGGTGCAAGTAACGGTGTAATGGGTATCTATCCGTTTATTATTTAAATTATATTTGTTATTATAACAAGAAACGAAACATAGACATTCATATACAGGATGTTCAGCTTGAAGCCCGTTCTATGGGTAACTTTTTATTTCTAAAGATACAAGGTTGGTTAGATTATAATAATTTTTTTGCCGTAGATTTAGAAACTCGTTCTCAGCAAAACAATTGACCAGTTCACTGCAAATGACTGCAGATAAACAGAGTTTGCCAAACCGTTGACTCACCCTGTATTATATCTTAATTCAAAAACATTGGTTTCAATAACTTTTCAACTAATCTTTGTTAAAATAAATTCACAAATCTAGATAACTTCAAACAGCTATATAAAATATAGCCAGGACGTACGACAGATCTAAGTAATACCGTATATTTGTCGTTATAGCTCTACTATTATTAAGATCAGGGTCTAGGTACTATTTAGAATATTGTCTTCGTTAGTTTAGTTTTATATTTACAATTTAAATTGATTTATAAAGTTAGTTGTCTAACACTCCCAAATGGTTTTGGCTCTTCTACTACTACTACTAAGTCCACACATGGTATAACCGTTACTTTTTTTCAGTACTCTCCGAGTTTAATCTCCTCTAATTAAATACACACCTATTGGTTGCAGTATTTCCATTGGTCAAAGAAATATAAAAGTAAAATCATGTTTAAAATAATAGGTAGGACCAGAAAATGGATATCACATTTAGCGCTGAGTTATCTGTTATAATCATTTTAAGCCTTAAGCAATTTTCTTACTTTTCTTCCCAAGATATTAAAGCATTAGCTCTTTCTTTGCGAAGTTATGCAGCAAAATGGTTTAATTGTCGAATGTTTGACTCTAAAACATAAGAAAACTAACAAAATGAAATAATTTTAGGCATACAAGATATATATTTTAGAAATTATCGTTGTATAAATAAAAAAATATAAACGAAGGAAATAGTTGCATTGCTACTGTGTAAATATCGTTAAAGATTACACTTTGAATTTCTTTTCTGTTACACCATATTTAAAACATGGTCCAAGAAACCGCAAATTCTAAAATTGTAATATCCTTTTGCGGCAATCCAATAAACAAAGAAGAACCAATGTACTTCTTGTTATGTCTTTTAATAATAAACTTGGTATTGATCTTGAGATGGGTGCCAACGTGATACTAAATTATGGATATGTACACTTCACCCAACATTAAAAAAAATTATGATTCTCCAATCACGTCTGTCTTCCACTTCGCAATTCATGCAAATTAGTCTAAAGTTATGGAATATTACATCTCATATTCAAACATAATTCACTTATATTATATATTCATCGCCATAAAACTATTGCCATGAGTCAATACGCGATTTAAATGAGTAATGTAAAGAATTAACACAATTTTTTGAGATGATTTTAAACCACCGGACATTCTCAGGAAATGTGTTTAAATGTATTAAGCCCTTTTGAAAGAAAGATCATGTTTCTAAACGGAAAAGCTTTGGCAGAGCAATTGCTTCGTACTAAGAACTAATTAATAATAATATTAGCAGTGCGGCATAAAGAATCTCGAGGTAGAGATACGAGGCGCAATCATAACTATGTTCAGTGACAGCCAGGCAGTTCTAAAGGCTTTCAAAGCTTATTCATACGAATCTGGTCTAGTCACGAATGTATACACAATTTAAGGCAATTGGGACACAAAACTACGTTACTTTGCGATAGTTCCCAAGCCATCAAGGGATCGAAGGCAATGAAAAAGCAGACAATCTGGCTAGAGAAGCAGCCAACATGCCCTTCATCGGCCGTAACCCCATATGTGGTCTACAAGAGAGCCGCATAAAACAAATACTTAAAACATGGGAGGAGAATCAAAAACAGGCAAAAGCGTTCATATCAGGCTCGCCCAAGACAACAAAAATAGTGCTATCGTTCAGCAAAGGGGACCTTAGATTACTAGCGGGATTTCTGACAGGTCATGCAGCCCTAAAATATACCTCTTCAATCTAGAAAAAGGTCAGTCGCACTCGACAACAACATTTCAGTAAACCATTTCTGATATCTATTGAACTGAAGAATGAAGATCCTAGAGTAATACTAAGCATTATTAAGAGCCTTCATCTACTCTAATACATATAAGGCCGTATATCTGTCACAATATTATTATTAAGGTAGCAGTGACTAGAGGCATTTGTGCAATTTCCTAATGATATTAATAATATTAGCAACATTTAGAACAAAAATGAAAATCCTTACGACACAAGATCGCATAGGTGACCTATTAAACGTGTCTCTAAATTCATCAGAGTTCCTTAATTTTGCTCAATATCTCGAGGATAACAACCATATATTTAATATAATAAAATAATTTTACCATTTTACATACAGTCAACAAACGCAAATACCTTAACAACTTTGAATCATTAGAAATCTTAAGACGACAACTGACAAATAAGAACAATTACCCTAGTGCCCAATTGCAATTTGATGCGACATCTACCATTTCAGTACTTATCGACACGTGCACAGTAAAAAATCGAGTGTCCAAATTAGCACTTAAAAGTGGTACATATACGACCACATTCACGAGTGTAGTTTTAACGAATTTCCCGTGTAAACATTGTAAAAGGTATTTCTCAAAAAGTGAGAACGCCATTGTTAATTTTAAATCTTGTCTATTTTGATATATTGTCACGTCTACTCGTTCCATCTTCCAGTTTAATAATCGACACTTACTACACCTATGCTTAAATCAACACCTTAAAACGCGCTATTGAAACTGATAGACAATAGTGAGGGATTATTACAACTACAGCGTAGACCAAACTATGATGGCCGATCTACAGTGAACCCAGTTACAAAATTGAGGCAGTACTTAAGTTACAGGTAATTTACATCCTATCAATCCTTTTCACACTGAATGAATGTTGTTTACTATTTTTAAAAGAGCGGATTAAATTGCAAAGGTGTAAAATTAACATTAGTTAAGTAAAATATTATTGACCCAAGGTAAAATTCTTCTATAATCTATTTTACACTCTCTTCTCTGCATAGAGCGTTAAAATATATTAAATAACATTTTTTTCAGTGTAAAAATTCGCAAAAAAAAAATTCTTTTGAATTAAACGATTTTTACCAGCTTCTGATTTTTGACTTTGTGATTTCTGCCTTAGGTGTTTTTTTTTTCAATTTTTAGACCCAATCACAGAGGTCTGTGATATTTTGGGTTTTGAAACAATTTCAGCAAAAGACATCAAATCTTTAATTTCATTTTATTGTTTTATTATTTTTTTATTAATTATTATTTTTATTAATTTATTATTTTATTATTCGGGCAATGTTTGACTGCATTATGCTACCCTCTCAGATTCTACGGTGACGACTGCTGGGGGTCGATATAGCAATATAATTCGAAATTTTCAGTGATTAGAGTATCTTTAATTAGATACTCTCATGCAAACATAGATTGAACATCGTATATATACGAGAACTTGAATTTGGGCTGTGATACAGCAAAACGCGTATACACATAGTGGTTGGTGGTAGCTGGTTCATTAAATATATTCATTTATGTGCATTATCGAGTTGCAAATATCTTTCCACTTACCATGGTTTACTTCATTATTCTAAGCAGAATTTTGGATTGGCCTGAAGATGTACATCTCCCATGAAACCAGACAATTTCATGCCATTCTTTTAATTAATTGGAATTAAATTAATTATTAAATTGGAAGTACCAAATAGAACAGCATGTTTTATTTTCTGTATTTTCAGAATGTCCTGTGTAACGTTTCTGACATTTATTAATAGATATAAATAGCTACTTTATGCGGTTTATAAGAATTTCAGAAGTAAATTTATATATCTCCGGGAGAAATGCAGTTGCGTCTGTGATAATTTTCAGAAAAAAAAATAATTTCGCAAAGTTGGTAGCATATGTTACATGTTTTATTATTTAATATTTTTTAAATAATATAGTTCGCAAGAATTACGAAAAGATATTTATTTTCAGGGGCACGTTTAATAAGCAATCGCATCGTTCATCTGGTTCACTTCTTCAAGGTCTTAAATACTGCTTTCTACCGTACCTCTAAATTGTACAAATTCTCATATTCGCATTGCAACCTCTTTTTTACCAAAACAAATTTGTTACAAAATAATGTCATGTAAACTCAAATTTCTCAAAAAACATTGAAAATACCGCAAAATGGTCGTAATCCCTGTAATCAGCAGATCAAACTGCGTAACTACCATCATCAAAATAAATATTTTAAAACATTTTTGGAATCGTCCGAATTTCCAAAGGGATATTTTTCCCACCATTTTCTTAATGTTCCTATATCTCTCCAACGTTTATAGATTTCGATACGCTGAATCCATTAAAAGTTATTCCGCTTTTCTATCTCTTGCGATAAGCGAGCTATAAGTTTTAGAATGTTGGGAAACTTTGATCCTTTTTTTTTCTGTTTTCGGGGTGTAATTCGAAAATTAACCGATACAGGTAAATGACAGTGACCGGAATCGATTCTTCGCGTGTTATTTGAAGGTTAATACGGAATCAAAATTCTACCTATAGTACATGGAATGTACGGTCCACCACTATGATTTTGAGCAAACAAAGTTCGTCTTGATCTCTCATCATTTTGCGGCAAATGTAATCTGGATTCATCATCAATATAGTGTACCCCAAATACCTTATTTTGCCACCATTGTATACTACAGTTAAAGAAAGACGTCGACTTGAATGGTAACAATATAGACCAGAAATCACGGTTCGTCAATAAACTCTATGATATCTTTTATCTCAAATAATTTTCGATGTCCATTTCTTCATTTAAATCTATATTTCACAGTCCCCTAATGACAAAACTGATTTTTCTTTAACCTTTAAGCGACATCTTCTTCTTCGTATGTTCGACATTATTCAGGGAAGATTTACAAGGAAATACCTGTTCCAATCAGTCTTTTTAAGAATAAATTAAGAAAACTGGTACTAAGTTAATTGATATCTAAAAGGATTGGTGAGATAAGTGAGAAGAAAGTTTAGAAAACAGATTCTATAAGGCAATTAACGCGATTTCAATCGACCTGAAAACAAGACCAATTTAATGTTGATTTACGACCACCAATAAAAAAACAATTTAAATTAGCATCCTACAATATATTCATAATACACAGTAAAACAAAATAATTAACGAAAAGAAATGATTTTTCTGGCATTCTGGCCTTGTGCGTGCGTCAATAATAAAATGTATGTGGGTCAGTAGAGTGGGGTACATGAACTCACTATTGCTTTCACGTTTGGATGGCGATTTTACGCGTTAGAATCATCAATTCTGGAAAAGTTATTATTACTCGAGTTGTTTCTCCGTATTGAGCAATCGTTATGCTTCCTTTCTATCGTTTCTAATTATCTTCCGCTGGACACTAAAGAATAGTTATTATTTTACTTCTACATTTGAAGAAAACAGGATGAAATGCATTTTCACTGTTACTTAGGCGTTAGCTATGCGCTAAAAGATCTATTAGAAGCAGAAACTTGTAAAGAAAGTTGTTTTTGTCGTAAAATTGGACGTTTTAATCGATTTCAACGGATGCTGAACGCTGGGAATGACATGCACAATGAAATTTCTCTGATCTTGAACCTGCGCTTGAACTTTTTAAAGGCCGACATGTGCATCGACCGCCTTTTAAACAGAACTTTCCTTTCACTTTATAAATTTTGTCTGATCGCGTCGCATTCGTCGAAAATATGCCGCGACGGAAATAGGTAATCTATGTTAATTTAGCTCTCCAAAGATAGGTGAAATCTCCGATTAACACAGAATTGCCTTCAAGCACGCAACTGTATACACTTATAAATAATCGAAATAAATACGTAAATGTTAAATTATTACGTTTTACGTTCTGGTCATAAATGTATGAATGAATAAAGTTAATATAATTAGCTTTAATTATGTTTATTCGCTGTGTTTTTATATTTTGCTCTAATGCATATGAAATATTAATATGAATGGACGTAAAATCACCATAATATTATTTCTGGAAAGCTTGAATGCGTTACATGACACATTTCCACGCTTCCGTTGTTGATCTTTTCTATTTAATAAAATATTTATAGGTATAATAATAGAAAAAAACTGTGTTGGAGAATAATCTAATTATTCCAATGTATATTCAAGATAAACAGTTTTAAATCACTGCTTCTGTGTGTAAAACAAAATTTTGCCCCGTATATAGACGATTATAAATTAGAAGTTTTACAGATACATACAAGGGTAGTCTTGGAAGTTTTAAGCCTCAACATTAAGATGTAACGCCATCTTAATGTTGGACGCTCAGCTGTTGTTTGTGGCTGTTGGTAGTAAAAATCGAAAAAAACGAATAACAAGTTACTGCTAAATGCTTGCGTTTAGCAACAACTACAACCAATACCGATAACATCGGAAAAGCTTACCCAGCGGCGCTAGACGACCACCGCTTGAAGATTTGGATCTAGTACCACAATTGGTTGGCTGACGATTGGCCTTGAATTGGTACGTCTTATGGTCGGTGCAATATCCATAACGGTTAGCCACGGTCGGTAATATGTCATTGAGCTACAGAAAACCAAGGATACTTTTCTAACGTTGAGTTTCGATTGGTTTTTTGGGTCAACAAAATCGGTTAAGTGTTGGTCGACAATTGGGAAATGGTAATCAAGCTATGCTGTGACATAAGCAAGTCGATGTTGAACCAATTCGGTCGGTGCAACGTCAGTTGCCAAGAATTGTAAACACGTAACGTCAGGGCCGATAGACAACAGTGAGAAAATTTTCAGAGAATGTTCGTTAAAGGTCGGTGGACGCTAAAGTAGACAGCTTGCCCAAAGACTAGGTAATTATGCGAGAATGTTACGAGGCAATGTTTGCCCAAATGTGTAAAATGATCGAACCGAGCCAGACCTACAAAAAATCCCAAATTGTCTATCCATAATTGTTACGTATTACGATATATTTTAAATTAAAGCATAAGTTTTTTCTGGCAACATAAAAATGAAATTAAATTGCGGACAAGGCTAAAAATTAATTCATAAAACAAAACAAAGAAAAACAAAAACATTGCAATAATTCTGCATGATTTCATACTTCGCCAACATATTTAGATATTGTAGCATACACAGAGGGACAAGATACGTAAAGTATGCTGGATGTTCTATTTAAGAAAGTTGGTATCACTTCTAGTGACACCGAAATAGAACTGTCGATAACCCGCGTCTTCTTCTGCAAGCATTAATTTCTGTCTTTCAAAAGTTCCTAGGAGACGGACTATTTTGCAATCTCTGTATAATTGTGTAGCGTACGAGGATGGTCTGAGAAGTACCCGTGCTTGGAAGCAGATAATGCTTCTGATGCTGAGAGTTATCTTTCGGAAAGATTCGTCGAGTGATGTTATGAGAGCTGTTGAAAGTTAGCAAGTTTATGTATTTGTGGAATCGAAAAGAACAATACCTGTCAATGATTCGATTCTTTCTTTTAGATGGGAAAACGTGTGCAGAAATCAATATGGGATGCAGTCAGATACTAGTTTAAAGAATTTATGCGTGACCGAATATCCGTCTTTGATGAGGTGCGGCCAGATCATCTCATTGAGGCAACTACGGGCGATACGATGGTAGTATGGTAAACATCGCAATTCAACTTATTTAAAATATCCTTCGCGAGAAATTGAATATAGGAAAGCTGTAGGTGAGATGGGTAACCAGTCTGCTGACGGTTGATTAAAAGCAATGTTTGGATATGTTTCAGCATAGTACAAGTGAATTTCTGTGGCGTTATGTGGTTGTAAATAAGACATGGATACATCGCTGCACCCCAGTAACAAAAAGTCAGTCGACAAATTAATTTCTCACGGCGAATGCCCACCAAATCACGCGAGGAAGTTATGGCGACGATTTTTAGGATCTTAATTGATTATTCGGAGAAGGGAAGGACAATCACGTGATAATAGTACACTGATGTATTGGATCGATTAGACGTTGAATTAAAGAGAAAGAGTCCTATCATAATGTCCCGGTCACTTATCGGTAATTGTGACAGTAAAACTTCTCCAGCTATGATACAAATCGGTGCCCCATCCATCGCATTCGTCAGATTTAGCCCCTGCTTTTTTTTCTGAACTTGAAAACATGGCTTTATGAAAAGCGGTTCAAGACAAGTGAAGAGGTTATTACCGAAACAAAGACCTACGTGTGTGTGCTCCACAAATATAGGTTTTGTAGATGGCTGAGAAAAGTTGGAGCATCGCTGGAGTAAGTGTATAGATCTACAAGGAGATAAATTTATTAAATACAAAACAATTGCGTCTTCCTTAACGCAGGTGTTTATCCTACCATCTTCGTATTACAGATTTTGACATTCAAAAACCTCCCTTGTTTCTCGGACAAACGTGAGATTCTTCCATTAATTAAAGTTATTACGAGGACAAACAAGGAATAAAAGATCGTACCGTGTTTGTTTTGTTGTACAACAAATTACTACTTTATTGTAACTTACTTCACGCTGTCGAAGTTTATAAGTGTAATCCTCATCTTGTAGCTTAATTTTATTAAATTAAAGTTGAAAGGATTTATATTTTTGTTACTTATTCTAAAAATCATTCAGATATTACTTCTCGTTTGATTTTTATTAAATTAACTGACGTAGGCTTGCATACCAATCGACAATCAGGCAAAGCGTATCGAAATAATTTTCTAGCTTCAACTGTCTAGACATATGTAATTATCAAATGTGCACGGGCAAAAAGGAAATAGGTAAGCTAGTAGTATGCGTACGTGACTCGTGTCAAACAATAACACCGCAAATGGCCTGCTTTCGAAATAAATTGCATACCCCTTGCTTTCCATAACCATAGTTATAGTTCCATACATAGGTTCTCACACGGCAAAAACGTTCTCATCGTGACAAGGTGTGGGTGATGACTCCTGATAAATTACGCCGACATAGAAAACAGTTTGACCTAATGTAATGTTAGACAATGCTTCTCAAGCTTGAACGATTGTTATTGTATAATATGTAAACATGCAAACGTAACATTTATTGCATATAAATGCGTGTTTTTTTCAAATCAGAAGTATTTTTATTGTAAAATAAAGCAGTGACAAATAACGTCTAGTTTTTTAATTTTAAAGAGGAAGATTTCTTAAGTTCAAGCGTTTATCTTAATAGGTTGTAAAAACAATTAATTGTATAAAAAAATCCCCTACATAAAAGTTGTAAAATAACAAAAATATTAACCACTGCATTTTTAACGCATATTTTATGATACCTTAGTTCTTTTCTTACGTGTATAATCCTGCAGTTTGGTTCCTTCTTCCCGACCCAGTTTATACATGGCTGCAAATGTACAATATCACAAACTGCAGTTACCGCGATCCAAGATTATATAGGAACGGATATTTAGAATAATTGGGGCGTGATTGTAAATCAAAATGAGATTTTAAAAGTGGCTTAGCTCAGCAACAATGCATCGATCGACTTCATTCTGCCTTTGGCGATGAAGCACCATCCAAAACCACAGTTTATGACTGGTTTTCAGAATTTAAGCGTGGGCGTACTAGTGTCAGTGGCTAATTTCGTGAAAATCGTCCCGTCAACTGCTGTTGTTCCGGCAAACATCAATGCTGTGCGAGAAATGATTGAAGCGGATCGAGATGTAACAAATCGAAATATCGCAGTGTATTGACCAAAGTCAAATACAAACGATTTTGTAATGAGTATTTAGTAGTGAAGAAACTTTGCAGTCGTTGGATTCCACATAATTTAGCCAAGTTGTAAAAATGGCTCGTGTGAGTTTTCAATCGCGGCGCTTCTGCCAACGTATACGGTATCGCAACAGGTGACGAAACCTGCATATATTCATACGAACCAGAAACAAGACAACAATCCACTGTTTGGATGTTAAAATCGAACCAAAACCAACAAAGCGCTTCAAAAAAATGATTGCTTTTTTCTTCCGTAAAACTGCGCCTGTTGTTACCCTTACTCTTGAGGATCGAAAAATTGTAGACGTTGATGGATACACAACAATTTGTTTGCCTCATGTCTTCGATCAAATCAGAAAAAACAGCAGACATCGGCGCACCACGACAACGTCAGCCGTCACACAGCACATCGAGCAGCCGATTATTTAAAGGAGAATAACATTGAATTAATGACTCATTGCCCGTATTCGCCTAACTTATCACCTGGTGACTTCTTCCTGTTCCCTTTTGTTAAATGCAAGTTGCGTGGTGAGCGGTTTTCGACACTGGAAGAGGCTGTTGAAGCATTTAAAAGGCATGTTTCTGAGATACCCACTTTAGATTGGAATAAATGTTTCGACAACTGATTTCTTCGAATGCAAAAGTGCTTAAAACTTAAAGGCTGACGATAAATATGTAAATAATTTTTTGGCTTGCAGTAATTCAAAAACAAACTTTAGGAAGTTTTCAATAGATATTAATAAATATCAATAAATTCGTTTGTTGTGTATTATGGATATAGTGAAGTGTATGTTCATCGTTATAATAAACAGCTATTTATTAAAATGATAAACTCCACCAATTTTGATAAAAAAATTGTTACGTTAACGTACCTTTTTATTGTATTTACGTACGTTTTTCGCTCAGTGTTAAATCAATTGGTTTTCTTTATTGAATTATATTTGCTATCGTGTGAGGTGTAATCGTATTTTCTTACACAACGACTTAAACTTAATTATAGGATCGTAGTAAATGCTTTACGCATAAAAGTAGCAAATATCGCACCCATTTTAAATTATTCTATTTTTTTTTGTAGATGTTAAGAAAATATGTAAAAAAACGTGTGCTTAAATGCCTTGATGTCAGTCAGTTGATTGTCGGTATACTAACGCACACTTTAGTAAAAGAAAAATTAATAAATCTTTAAAGCCCGCTCAAAGAATAAATCTTTATCTTTTGCTCATATGTTGCTAGAATTTTTGATTATCTATATATTTTTTCTTATTTCTAATTAACTTCACCCTAACCCGTTCTGAAGTGAGAATTATATATTTTTGACCCCGAGCCGAGGGGTGAAGTCACCTTCTAACCAAAAATTAAAAACAAAATGGTCACCCTATAGCCCTGATCCAGAGACCAATCGACAGCCTGAACATCAACCAAATTATATTCTGAACTGCATTAAAATATAATAATTTGTTTTTCAGTAATCTCATTTTTTGATCTGAATCTTTCGGTACAAATTAATTTTGTCAAATAATACTGATACGAAATTTGTAGCTCTTATTGTGTTCTGTTACCGATACATAACTATAACGTATTACAAATTACCATTATTGTCAAAATAATGAGCACTGACAGATTTTAAATGCGCCCCACATATCCTTGTACGGGCGATTATAATTATCGTCTTAAACGTTTATTTTCTGATAGTCATTCGTTTTCGAATAAAACGTAATTAGTAACGGTACGTAAATATGTAGCTTATACGCACAGCTTTTAAAGAAATTGAGCTTTACCATTCCCGCTAATTATAGGTGTACACACAAACAACTGGGTTGATGGATGAAAGAAATGTAGGTAATAAAACCTTACGAATTGTATCATTCGTTGTTTTTATTTTAACGTTTATACGCACGCCATTGCTAGAAATTTGGCTAGAAAGCATTAATAATATACACTATGAGTTTAATTGGGTACCGTAAAATGTAATAGAATCTAGATTAATCGAACAAAACAACAAGCTGTATTGAGAAAATGCATTATCGAGTGATAAAGAAACATCGGTGAGTGATATTTACCGATTTAAATGAAACTCCAGTAATGTTGCAACACAACTTCTCGCTATTTGTGTTAATATCATTGAAACTACGAGAATTAAAAAAATACTTTCATAACTTTTTAACACTTTACTAGTGTTAAATTTATACATGTACTTAAATTAAATTTACCATAAAATAATCCAATTTTTTGAGCAATTACAGAACCGTACATGTAGTGGACGACTATGAAATGAATATCAATTTCTTAGATTAATATCTTTACGAAATTGTTATTTTGATACATCACCAATCGCAGCGAAATTCACTTTATGATCGCGCGGGATGTGGGGGTGGTAATATTATGGTTTGGAGTCGCTATGGAGGTGATTGAACTAGCATATTAATTAAAATCGGAGGAAAACTGATAAAGAACGTTTTGCAAAAATGAAAGGACGTGAAATCGTGCAATTAGGATTCATGTTTCACAGGACAACGATCTGCACATTGCACGCTTTTGAAGAACAACTTTAGGCGAGTATTCTTACCTTAATAGAGTGGTCACCATAAAGTCTGAATTGTAAGCCTATCGTTGGTTAGGGAGCCTATACGTATCTTTTGCACTAGATCTTATAATAGTATTTCATCTATTGACTATGTTATAATTGGAGAACCAGAATTAGTAACAGACAGGGTTGTTAGTTAGCGTCTAGACAGTGTTAAATATTTAATTAAATATTTAGTTTTTTAAAGTTTTATAACGTTTAACTTTGTATTAAAGTACATAGATATTTTGCTAATGTTCTATTTAAAAAAATTTTCTTTTGGTTAATTTTTCGTTTATCACTTAAACTTTATCAAATAAATCACTTAAATTTTAGTATACTGTATGACGTACTGAATCTTCATTTAATATTTAAGAATTCTTAATTAATTATTTTTCAATAATGTTCGCCGCGATGAATTGTATACATTATATTAATCTACCTCGTCACTATATTCTTGTCTCGAACAATTTTTGTCAAAGAATTTATATATTTTTATTTAAGCTTGTGGAAAGAATAAGTATTCTTAAAAAGTAAAATATCACCAAAAATTATACGCAAAGTTTCAACATTGTGCTATCAATCACTACCTGCCTTATATTGCAATATAAACAAAAATGCACGGTTTATTTATATTTCCTGCCTCTTTCGATAACACGTCCTTAAGATTGAAGTACGTAGCTGAAACACAATTTTTATATATCATTTTTCGTCACATAATTTCACAAAATACATCTTAGTTAATATTCTTCCTTGAATCATCATCATCAAGTCGTTCAATTCCTCGGATTATGGTTAACGCTTAGTGCGTTTTTAAAATCCGTATAATGAGGTGGATTAGTCCTCGTTTTTCCTTTCTTTCTCTTTTCGTTTCTTTTTATAGGTATTAGTTGCAAATTTTCACTGCGTTTACTACCCTTTCCAATCCCTTCCCTCCCGGCATTTGTCTTCCAATCTACCATTCGCAGCGCTAGCGCATCCTCGCCTATTTCATTGTCGATGTCTTCCTCGGCCTACCTTTTCTTCTTGGCCATAATGGGACCCTTCTGATTATTTCGATTGGTTTCCTCCTCGTTATGTGTCCTGCCCAATTTAGTCTTTATGTATTTTATTTTCATTTTTCAGTTCTATTTCTTTGTTTTTCTCTAATCTTTTCTCACCCACTCTTGTCTTTCTTTTTTATCTTGCTCTAATATCATCTACTATTTTTAGCTCGTTTCCTTTTTATTTATCACTGTCATTTCCACCGCGTACGTAATGGTCTTATAACGGTCTTGTATATCTTTATTTTGTTTTCTTCACTTGTGTTTTTACTTTTCAGTTATGATTTATTTTTTCTGTATGTCTATATATCCTTTTTGAATTCTTTCTCTTATCCTATCTTTCGCTTCTTGCCCTACTGTTACTCCTAAATAGTTGAACGTCGTAATTATTTCAAATGTGTGTCGTTGCGTTTTTAGATGATTTTTACATTTTTAAGCTCCCTTAAAATTATAAACCGTTATAGAAGTATAATTCTCTTAGAAATATACCATATTCACAAGGAAAAGAATAGTACAGATTATCAACAACCTCAGTGCCATCTATTGTAATATTATCAATTTCAATAACGTTTTGGAAGACATTAGTGTTAAAAGAACGAATCTTTATATGTTCATTGATCAATGTGCCATTTGGCCAATAATTTATTTACATTTACCTTTAAAATAACCTTTTAATTTAACTTACCCTAATTTTATTGTATCCAATTTTAAGAAGGATGTACCTAATGTAACTTATAAATTCTTTTAAAATGTTAAGTTTATCATTAATTCGTTCTTTGAACATTGTAATCTCATGAAGAAGTCTAGAAATACAGGCGAAATGTTGAGAATGAAAATAAGAGAGTTTATTATTTGACTACCCATACAGATCGCTTTCCCGATGTTTGGACTGTCTACTTCCTGACGTAGAACGGTCGATATGCGTTCATTATTTTTTTTTCTCCTTCTTCCGTCCGCCTTATTCCAGCTTAAGGATAGTACTTAACAGACATTAGAATGTATTATATTTTAGGTGTTTCTCGTGGGCTTTGTGGTGCCTGGAACGTTTCGGGAGAAGGAGGACGTGAGGGCCTTCTGCAGCTCGTGAAATACAGAAGCCCATGGTATTACATCGAGTGCGTCCTATCATTGCTAAGATTTGCCCTCGAAGTGGTTTAGCTCTAAGATATGGGATAGCTGGTGCCATGCCTGGACCTGGAGCCCTTAGCACCCTCAGCGAGCCCAAGGTGAAACTTTGTACTCTGGGTATGACAGCCTGAATTGGAACATCAGTTCTTTATACTCGTTTATTTTCTCTGTTTCTTTTTCTGCAACATTCCGTACCGGCAGACAGGACATTTAGAGGACATCTTTCTATTTGGCTCCACTAGAACCACTTTATCTTATTATCTGTGTGGTGGTTGAAAAGGGAAAATTCCAAAAGATCTTCACCTTGTCATTAGAGATCGTTGATGGAATGGACTTTTCTTTATACGGTGGAACCCTCTCCTGGTCTATGAATATATAATATGAAGCGGATATGGTAGATGGTGGGCGCGTATTTGAAATTATTATTATTGATCTGGTATGGGACCATTTAGACTGAGAATTACAAACATCACTCCCAACTAGAAGCACTATGGAGACCGTTGCTGTGCTTGGAATGCAATCGATAACAACTACCTAAAAAGACTATTAGAAACAATGTCTTACATTTATAAGGCAAGAACAAAAACTAAAGGTGATTAGAAAAACAAATACAATGTTGTCCTTGACACAATTTAGCTTTTTGTGACGAATATTGTACTGTTCTAATATCAACGCTATTGGGGAAATAAAATATTGATATATTAATCCACTTGTTTTATTTTACAATTTTCCCGCATTTTTGTAAGTATGTATGTTTTTGAATAACTGAGATCATTGATTTTGTAGTTTTCCCTGAATAAATGTCGTCTTGATCTGCTGCTTCCTATAAAAATAGATTTCAATGGAATTTTATGTAACTTGATTAATATAGGGATTACATTAACATTAATAATTAAGCTCTATATAGAAACACATGAACAAATAAAACGATTTGTATACTACAATATTACAACTTATCTCCCTGTTTCCTATATATTGCAAGACAGCTTTCTCTAAGCCTATCAGTATGATAATAATTTACGACTGAATGAATACACATGTTGCGGAGTTTTTTTTTCTGCTGCTGTACGGCTAGATTTGTGAACCCTGCATAAGAATACTGTAAATTGTATATTTATTATTGTAACGGTAAACTGTACATAGTATCACTATAATCATCAAGAAGGATATTGGGAAGGTCAATTTTCATGACACTTTCGCCTACACATCTATTCAAGTGTCACGCCAGTTCATATATAGTGAGATCTTAAGCTATCTCCCCACACATTAACTTTTGAACAACAAAAATTTGGATTTTTAACAAATGTACAAATGTTTAACAAATATTTTAACTAAGGTAACAAGTCGACTTCTATGTGTGTGGTATTACGGGAAGTGATACCAGCTCTCTTATCTTAAATAGAATACCATGCATATTTTTACGTTTTCGCAAAGGTAATCGAAAAGGCGAATCCAATGATATTACATATGTTGTAAATTACCTTAAGGAATATTACGATATGCAGCAATAAACGTTTTAACCCATTTTTTTCCATTGTTGCGGCAACACCAACAAATTGAAATTTTTTCAACTTGGAAAGTAAATATTTTTAATGGATTGTTGTTGGCATCGCATTCTCAAATGTCCAAACATGCAGAAAATATGTTTTTCAGGAATATAAATGTGGTTTCAAAGAAATGATTCAATTTTGGTGGCTTCCTAACAAAATCACTGAGTAAATTATAAGAATGCTTCATACAACAATAATTTTACAAATATTTACGTCTTTTTTTTTCAAGAAGACGTGTAATGTATAATGCTGCGAAAACGCAACATTGGGATTATGTATGAAATTGTATTTAGTACTAAAGATTTTTTAGAAGTACTGAGCTACCTGGCAGTAAGCTGAAGTGACGTTGTCCACCAACTAAAATGGCAAGAATTGAAGATATTGCTTAGTGTGGAACAAGAAGAAGAGGAGAGTATAAAGAACGTTGTTGAGACCTTGGATGAAAAGTGCGCGCTTGATTTATTTATATAAGTGTTTGATGAAGAGGTTATGCATTCTATTATTTCAAATTCCATCAAATATTCGAAGGATAATAATCGTCTTCATTTTATTTTAGACTAGAGGGACTTTCACAAATAAAATTTTATTGGCCTTCTGAAGAAGATAAAGTTGTTCAATTTGTAATAAATACGATAACGTGAAATTGATTTCTCACTATAAAACATTCATCTTGAGGCTAGCGATCAATTTAAACAAGGAAGATACATTTTGCAAATATGCGGCCGTTAATTGATCTATTGAATAAGAATTTCCTACAATTCAATAGACGAACGGCGAATGGTCCCTTGTTTTGGTCCCCATTCGCCGAAGATGTTCTTGAAGGGAAAGTCGGTGCTTACGTTTTGGATTCAAAATTTCTAGTGATGGATAATTATATCGTTTTATATCTTATGGTGGAAAATCTATTCAAAAATATAAATATGCATTTGATCTGGGTGAAGAAGTTGTTACCAATCTTTGAAAAGTTTTGAAGAATAGATCGGTCCGTAAAGTATATTTCGATAACTTTTACAAGCTACAAACTAGTAGTTCACTTGAAAAACGAGACCAAGGCGATGTGGAAAAGTCACGAGGAGCAATGGATTCGCGTTATGATCATCTAAATGAAATAAGTGTGGTACGTTGAAATAATAATTCCGTGGTTACAATGGCAAATAATTGCGAGTCTGTGCAGTCTGAACTATTTGTGAAACGGTACAACCCAAACGAAAAAATTACATGTTTATATCTTAACTTGTATGACCCCATCCGCGGTAAAAAATAGTGGTGGCCATATATTTATAAATATGATTGATTTTAACAATCTGTTAGAGGACATAAGTGTACCATCCATTTCGCGTTCGAATAATGTGTACCATATAGGTGAGAGAAATCGGACGTTATAGCACTGTATTCTTGCGTAATAAATGCGGAATTCTAAATAGCTAACAGTTGCGTTAACGTAACAACGTAAAAAAGAAAACAATAATCACATATTTGTATTTTTCTAATATCTGTCTCATTTAAGGCTAAATAAATGTTCCTTCATTGAAAGATCGACTTTCTCCTTAATATTTCTAGTAGTGGTCCTAGATGCTAGTAAGGACAGAAGGGTAGTTGCAGTGGTAAAGAGTTAAAGAGTTGCAAAAAACTAAATTTAAAAATAGGCGGAATATGTGCCAGGAAATGTCTCGAACTTTATGAATACTTCGAGAGACGTAGGTACTAATAGGTAACACCAAGAGTAAAAAATGTATGCAAACTGCACATATGTTACCATTTATACTCGGGCTTGAATAGCCGCTACTATTAATGTCAAATAACACTAAAGTATCGACACACTCCGTACTACATAAGTTTTTCGAGGACGCGTGGATCCCCATTATCAACCATATAACCGAATGATGTGAGAAAACAAGTCTGTTCCATCCCTACTCTCAAGAAAAAAAAAATATTTTAAAGTATTTACTTTTGTCGCCTATACACCCTACACCTAAGACACGCCTTGCCCTAATAAATCAGATAGACTCGAGTACGATAGTGAACCGTTCTCTCTATTCATCAAATTTGTGTTAATTTCCATTCATCAGCAGCAAAAACACTTCTATTGTTTAGTAATTTGACTAATTTCATACGACCAATAATAATGCGAAGATAACAATAGTGTCCCGTTAATTTGGATCATCCACCAAAATCTGAATCAAAGGAAAACGAAATTCGTATACATATACAATTAGATTAAAGAGAATTGGCGTTATTTGTAGCAGAAGAATAAGTTAAATCTCAAGACCAGCTACTTCAAAAACGTGTAAACGTAACTAAGTGACAATATTCAAACTAACTTCCCAATTTGTGTTAATTGACTTAATAATATTTCCAACCAAGCATTTAGGCATGATACAAATTGGACGAAAACCATATGTATGCTGTACGATACTTGAAGGTATAGGTCAATGTCAAGTAACAGAACTTTTAAAACTGTTTTCAATTTATTTATTTAACGATCGCTTTTCAACGTGCGAGAATAAGTGTTTGCTAAAGATTAATTTCTTATTTGCATCAGTCTCTTTCACCTCTCACTAATATTAACGGCTAAAAGAGTGCATAAAAATAATTTAAATTCAAATTACGTGTTTATATGATTAGCTCAATGGTTATACAATGTAAATAGATCCACTATCTTAACGTAATGTAATCCAACACAAGATATAAGTAGATTAAGGTGCAGTTAGTAGATACGCTTTTTTGGCTTTAGTTTAATTTGCCTTTGGGTCAGTGGCAACGTTATATATTGAATATGATTTGTAACTTTTAGGTTGCTGTATTACGTTTTATTTACTTATTTAATTTAGTATATAATGAGTCGTTATTCGTCGCAACAAAAAATAATCGGTAGATTAATAATAATGTTTCCATATCTCTAATTACAAGGGACATTGGCTGACATACATCGCCAAAGTCTTAAACCTGGAGGTTCAAGACTCTATCAAAGCAGCAAGTTCAAAGTTGTTCAATTTTGTACTTGTTATAAACCCGAAGAGAAAATGGACTTATAACAAATGGCGTTTATTTTCTTCTTTTGCCTCTAGCACGTCTCTATTTGGCCTTACAGAGAAGCACTGAAAACACGTTCTTGCGGCCGTTCTGTTTAATGGTATAGCCGAAATTTGTATATGACGTTTTGGTTCTCTCAGGCCATCATCAACTTTCTGATTAGCGCTGTACTCGATTTTGACACGGTAAGAAAGGCCTTTTTTCTGATTTCATGCATAACATATTGATAAAAAATTTTGATATTACGTTCCAAATGGCGGAATAGTATATTTTAAACAAATGTAAAAAAATGTTCTCTTCCAGATCGTGAACAAATATTATAAACCGAATCGAAGGTGACAATTTGGAATTTCATGGTTACCTTATTTAATCTTGTATTTTTTGTCGATATGTTACATATGATCATCACATCATGTCATGTCTTGAGAATATATTCTTAGTTTTTCTCTGCAAGGCCAAATAGAGGTGCTTGAGGTGAAAAAAGAAGAGTTCGTTTTCTTTTCCAGGTCTCTTCGGGTTCATAACATACAGAAGATTTAGCAACTTTGCCAAATCTAACCCTACCCTCTAACTCCAATAATGAATGAGATCCCCCTGGAGATGGTCGAAAATGAATCGATCTGTATTTACACAAATATGTTATTACCTAATATAGTGTTTTCAACATAATTAAAATATAAAGTAGAAGTAAAACTGGGCCCAACATGGACCCTTGTGGGGTACCAAATTTGTTGTCCAAAGATGACGAATTGATTAGGTTAATGGATTCTCCCGACTTAAAATTAATCAAAAGATATTGATTACGGTAATGCAAGTAGATGACAACCACTGCAACCCCTTTCCTCTCAAGACAGTATGGATGACGCAGTCGAATATCTTGGTGAGATCACACAAGATCGCAAAAAAGCAGTCGCCTGCATCAAGACAACCAACAACACGCTATTAAAATAAAAACTATGTCTGTAATTATTGATCAGTCCTGAATAAAATCATATTCAAATATTTTAGAAGTTAAAACTATTGGAGGATAATTCTGGATATTTTGTACATTGTCTCGGTTGTAAACCGGAAATAATTTATTTCTTTTTCATAATGCCGGGAAAATGCCACCCAAAATGAACAATCTATTAACTATTGTAACGAACGCGATGGCCACTCGACAAAATCATCATGAACCCCATCAACTGTAACAAGGTGCAAGTAGGGAGAGTCTGACTTGTTATGTAGGGTATTGATTACGGTTTCCAGTTTGAATATTCCAAAGAGTATTATCAATTGGATTAATCTAAAATGAGGATTACAGTAAAAAAAATTGAAGAGAAGAAAGTACCTAAAGAAAAGACAAAGTGATTAACTGTACAGTCAGCCCACACAACATTTTTTAAATTTTGCGGATAATTTAAGCTGGTAGTTCCAGTAATTCGTTCCGGCATATCCGTATAGATTACGGTAAAAAATATGGGAAATTTAATGCTTCGTGGGAGTGCATCGTTTATAACTTTTAAATGACCTACATATTTACAAAATGGGCTTCTTTTAGAAGTATCACAATAAATGAGCATAATATTTACGAAAAATTATTTGCTCAAGCGACAAGCTTATGTCTACTGCAGAAAGATAGAAAGTTAATGTTTGCTTTTCGCTGTATAACGGTACTTGTCTCGGGTAAAATCGATATTAAGACATTAGTGAGAATATGTTATACGCGACGAAATACGTAGAATGTGTGGACAAAAAGAAAATGTCTTTTAGCATGTATGCTCATTGATGTGGCCCATTTTTAAGATGTACATAATACATACATTAACATAAAAATTGCTTTGTAGAATTTCATAATGAAGAAACACCTTAAGAAAAAAGCAAAGAAATTGCGTTTGATTTGATTCCTCAAGTCTTTAAGCCTTTTGCTATTTTCGAAACATGTCGTACTTAATTGACGTAATCTATCAGAAAATAATTATCTGTGATTGCGATGTAATACATAGCGTAGTCATTGTTCGCATTTTTTAGCTAAAAACTTTACTGTGATTAACACAGTCTTGAGTAACGGACTTTCTTTATATAGTAAATACTAGAAGCAACACTTGGAATACAAAACTTGGACAGAGCGAATACATTTATGTCATTTAGAAGTAGCTGATTCGAATCGTCTACCTTCAACCTTAACGTTTCGAGGCCTCAACTTGTAGAAATAGTCATTGTATAAGGATTTTGTCGTCGTTTCTAGATAAACAGATGTAAATTTAAGTTTTTAACTCTATTCTTTAGCCCATACGAAAATATTAGGATAAAGTGTTTGAAGCCATCCACACAGGGTATTTCACGAAACTCCTTAGTTATAAGTTTTGATAATGTCATTATGAATAGAGCTCTGCCATTTTGGAAAAGGTAATTATAGCATTGGACCCATTGGATGGAAACGTCGAGTTTTCGTTTAACAAAAAACGACATGACACGGTCCAAATCTGAAACAGATTTAGTTTTAACTGACTGTGGCCGCGGTAGCCTACGTCTTTATTTCTAACTAACGAGTTCTACAGACGGCACTAGATTAGCTTTTAATTTTTATTAGTATTCTAATATAGGTTAAACATATTGCACCACATTGACCAATAGCTAATTCGAAATTTAATAATATTAAGAGAACTTACACGTTTACTCAAAATACGATAACGTGCCCAGCTAAATTGCTTACTTATGTGATGAACCATGATTTATCCCGTTGGTACTTGCAACAAACGTATGTTTTAAGGAAGGTAGAAACTCTCTCTCACAAAACTCTATTTTTTGTATTAAATACAGTTTTGTGGGAACAAGACTTTCCTCAATTATGAATTATTCATACAGGGTTACTATGGATTCTTTAAATAGCTTTAGCTATATGAAAAATGGGACAGTGCAGTCGGGAACGAATGCAGAAATCCTGAAAACTTTGTTATAATTGTCCGTTAGGGGCACATACTTTCGTGTTAGTGGAATACCGTATTTTTTATTCGATTTTTTGAATCTGCAATAAATTTATGATAACCTTCTACCAACCTACCTGGTTTATTTCTCGGGGATATGCTTTTTATGTATTTAGTCCTAATTCACACATAATAGCTTGAAGATGTGTTTTGAGAGCGAAACCGGTAGCAATATTTAATTAAGTTATAGACTTTATGAGCAAAGGAACCCATTTTCTACGTCTACCTTTCATGGTGAATCCTTACAAAATGTTAATGGATGAAGATACATTTATAAATGTTATATCAATGATAAAGTAGATACGTAATACGGATAATATTTAAATTTAGGCGCCCATGAAAGCAAAACATCAAAGTATGTTTAAGTTTAAAAATCGTGCGGTGACTGTTATTCGTGCGGCTTCTACGTTAAGAAATACTGATAATTTTCGTGAAGGTAGAGGTGAAAATTGAACAAAAAAAGCAACAAATGCAGCCACAAAATAGGCATATTAGCAACTGTTGCTTACGTCTGTGAGATTTGCAGCTGCAGATTATGCAGATAATAGTTGGCTCAGTTTATAAGATATTGCAAATCCAAAAAATACAAACCATTTCAAATACATTTGGGACATGGGCTTTACGATGACAATGAAATTCGTGGGCTTAATTTTATTAAGGAAGATTTTATGAAACTTTATCTACAAATTTAAAAAAAAAACGGTCTGATGAGAGCAACTTTTCAAACAACGGAATAGTCAATCGTAATAATTCACATTACTGGTCATCTGAAAATCTACATATGATGAGAGATACTAATTTCCATAGAAGGTGGAGCACAAATATGTTGCAGATTCCAAAGATCAAGAATTTCATAAAACAAAGTACGTAATGCCACCTGGTGGTGACACGTTTAATTTGAGAAATTTCTACCGCACAAGCTGTGCCCCTACTGCATATTTCCAAAATTTTAAAATCATCATACGTTTCCGAGATACTGCGTTAAACCGTTCCTCGCTAAAACTTTCAAGTTAAACTTTTCTCGGTTGATACAATTACATATATTGTTTTAGTTTAATAATTAGAGCTAGTATTTCGCGCGTCCCGACAAGATCGGATCCGTTGTAGTAAGTACGTATATACCGTATCAAACTGATGAATGGGCGAAGTTAACATTAGCGGCGACCGCCGATCGGCAATGCATGAGTGTGCATTAATATATAATTAACGATGTCGAACGTGCAGAAAGACAAGAAACTATAATGTGCTGGAATATATACGTGCTGTATATGAATATGTGTATTCATCATGCATCTCCGATCGCCACTTGATGTTATCATTCCTTTCTCCCATGTTTGTGGGTACTATTGTTTATGAATGGTGAATATGCTACAATCAAACAATTAAGTATCGAAAGACTTGTTTCCCTCATCTCAATTATCTTTCGTTTCTATAAAAAAAATTAGTAACTTTAAGAAGGTAAATGAAAAGTATTCAAATAATAGGCTTAAATTTGACGTAACTTATGATTTCTAATTTAACTAATTAATATATTGGTATAATACATGATATAACATATCCGTGGGCGAATAGTGAAAATATTCAGATTTCGCTTGGTTTTTCCAACGTAATTAATTAAATAAAATTTTTCATTCAAACCTACGGCTGCCGTTTGTCGGGCAGGCACGTTGCCAACTACAACACGGAATTTGTATGAACGAATCTCTTGAAATACCTAAATCTTAATTAATTAATTGGTTGACTTCCGTTAACTAGTAATGAAAGATCGGATTGGTAACGAGCCAGTCCGACAAACGGGAGCCGTGAGTTCGAATACTACCGCAATCACAATGAAAATGTTATTTCATTCATTAAATGTAATTACCTCGAAGAAATTTAATTATTACGAGGCACTATGTGTCCTTATTTCCTATATTTCAGCGCATATGCTAGTTCAGTTAATATTAGCCCTACGAAATACTTGAAATTGCTAAAATGGTAAATCAAATTTATTAAAGCAGCATGGGAAATTGGCTAATGTAAAATGATATTCTGTTCCTCGAAAATGTCACAATAATAAGTTACATAAATCTTTATTTGATGTAAAAATAATAAATAATAAACTTTTCAATTGATTTGGAGTAAGAAACATTCCTTCCAAATGGCAAATTTGAAATGGGTACAAGGAAAATGGTATTGTAAATACTAAGGCATCGGCGCACTCCGCATATACTTAATTCAGAATAGATGTTTCGTGTGGATTCCCATTGTCAACCGTAGGACCGAATAAAAATGGTATTGTTAAAATTTTAAATCGGCGGAAGACATTTCGCAACTTATGCTAAGCAATAAAGTGTAAGAGGAAGTTTCGGAAAATATTGAGAAAATAAACTAAATTGGTACTCACGAAGAATAAGAGGACACTTAACATCTTTGAAGATAAGTCACTTCATAATATTCTACTTCGAAAATATGAATTTTGCCCTTTAACAGTTCTTATTAAGTGACACAGAAAATGGTAAATGTTAAATCACTGGCAGTTGTGCGCATCATTCGTTTGTACAGGAGTGTTAATTTGGATCGCGACGGCGACGATCTATACTCGTGCTGGCGGGTCGTCGGTGAAGAAGAGGTGCGCGCGGTACCACGCCGAGACCCACTGAACGAATCGCGACTGAATGATCTTTCATGGCCGCCTACCCTCTGAAGCACGAGAAATGAGGTTTCTACTGTCAGCTCTCTTAACCGTAAGAAAAAGTGCGCTTATGTAGGCTATTCACAAAGATGGGTATAGCAACTCGACCAGTTCGATAAAGTGTTCGACGAGTGAATATAGAAACCATTTCGTGAGCGGCATCTTGATTCTTATATAAAAAAAAGATAAAGGAAGCTGCTGAAGGTTTATATGTTTTAGATTTCCATATGCTTCAGATTATTTTTTGATCCGTTTTGGCGATAGGAGTAAAAATGATGAATCACAGCCACATAATATTCTTTAATCTATTTCAAAATGCTGTTTTCAACACTCTTCATTGTAAAAACACTCTTTCAACATAGATACCTTTACTATCACACATAATTGAATATGAGAAATGTCGCGTGACCATTTGTAGAGAATTTAAAGAATAGCTTGAATCAGATTTTTCTGATCTCGTAACCAAACAACAATCGCCACAATGGAAACGTACTTCTTTACCTCGACCAAAGGAAGCTTGTCAAGTGAAAACCATCATCGTGTCTTCACTAACCTGTTTTCTCGATAATGATGGGATTATCCAGACAAAGACGTACCTCCAGGTCGGACGATTAATGCAGATTTCTATTTAGAGCGACTGAGTGAGTATATATTGTAACGAGACTCTTCTTTTAATGATTAAAAATCGAATACTAAGGGTTTCTTAATATTTTAAAACGTGGGATCTACTTGTTTCTTTGCAAGTTGAAAATGATTTAGAGAAAAATTAAACAAATTCTATGCAAGCGAGTTAATATTTATGTTATTTAAAGTTTCAAAATTATAACATTTTGAAAATTTCTGTTAATAACGATATGAACACAAAAACCTATCCGATATCTAATGGATAGATTATTAAATTTAGTCATTGATTTTTAAATTTTTGGCCAAATGTTTCATTTTTTGGTACCTAGTCTTTAAATCCAAATCCCAAAAGTCCTTCACAATCTTCAAATCCTCGCGAACCCGGGTCCGAATGATTCCGAATCGGTAGGGGAAGAAATCTATTAAAAAAAAATGATCCAAGTGATTTTACTGAATGTTCAAATCTACTGTATGTGCGGAAGATCCCATCAAAGTATTTTAATTTAAACTTTTCCGGAGGAAAATTCGTCGATTATTTTTTTCTCATCTGCTTTCATAGATTACTAAATCGAATAATTGGAATAATACCCTTGATATAATAACAAATTGATAGAATACCAATGTGTATAAGATAGTCTAAAAAGAAGAGGCGTTGGTGATAAATTGCGGAGAGAAACTGATGAAGTATGTACCAAAACAACACAAATTATATAAAAACAAGCAACTTGCAATTAGATCGGTTTAAAGTTAACGAAGCATTAAAACAAACACGAGATCAATTTTGTTTATAATAATAATGGGCGATGCCTTAAAAGAACTTAGATCAAACAAGACAATATAAGTTACAGGAAGCTAAGACCGGTTAAACCAAAAGAGTGCGTTTTTATCGAGGATTTGACGATATTTGCGGAAATTTAAAACTGTGACATGAGACACTGAGCAAAAGAAATATGAAGATAAACACAAGAGAAACAAGCTATGGCACTGGGGAAGGAAAAGGTAAAATAAGGATAAAACTTGATGGAAATATTCTGGAGCAAGTCAATTGTTTAAATACGTGGGAGTAACAATTCAAAGCAACGGAATAATGGAGAAATAAGCGAAAGAATAAATAGCGCAGCAAAAGTATACCATGCTCTCTGGAAGTTGTAGCAAGGAAAAAATTAAAGAAGGGTTAAATATAGAACCCCTAACATGGACGATCAAGAACCAGCAGCTGAAATGGTTTGGTTATTTAATGAGTATGAAAGGAGAAGCTTTGTGATACCATGGGGATGATGTGTATAAGTCCTGGTATAGCCTTGTCAGGTATGAGGATTATCATGATGATGTTATTAATTTTTGATTGTTTCATACAATCAACAGTACGCCCGTCTGAATTTGATATGATTGAGAAATTTTCATAATAGGAAATATAATATTGATTTAAATTTATTTTTCATCGACACTGCTGCGCCTCACAACTATAGTAGTAAATATGTCAATTGGAAACACTTTCCAATCTGGATAAATAATATTACTGTAATATATTCATCAGCTTATTAAGAGAAACGAACCTTATCCATTCCGAAATTTCCAAGTTTTAATTTGTAAAATCTCGCCTAAATTCATTGTTATGAAAAGCACGTAATTCCGAATATCACTTTTTTGAAATGCAAAGTGTGCAACTCCCCACTTCACACAATCAATTTTAATCGGAACCCACCGCAAGGTGACGTGGTTCTTGCGTTCCAATCGCCTTAAATTGTGTATACATTTGAGGGAAGGTATAAGAAAGGCCCAGAGAAACAGTGCGAGGACAACTATAATAACGTTAGCCCACATACGACTTTCATCCTTCAGCAGTTTTTGGTGAAAAGCAAAATGGTCTTAGTCCCTCGCCCAGTGCACTCGATATACTTGGCTTTCTGTGATTTTTTCTCTTTCCAAAGATGAAAATCAAGTTGAAAGGATGAAGATTTGATACGATGGTGGAGATTGGAGGTGAATCGCTAATAATGCTGAACATTTCGTGCCAAAAACGCTGCGATTGATGGTTGCACTCCCAAAGGAACTAGAAGAGTTGAGTGAAATCCTGGTATCCTTAAATTTTTGGGTACCATCTTATCTCACTATTTAGAAAAAAGAACCGTTGTCTCCAACATTAGAAATGCAACCTACTCGTTGTCCAGACGATTGTCTGACAAATTTAACCACTTGCCAGTACAAATTCCTGATTTGAGTTAACGATGCTGAGTTTACTGATAACCAGATCTTAGTCTTGTTTGGGGGAAATGTAACTTTGAAATATTTAGAAAGCCTACAAACAACTAGTGAACACACTACATAGATAAAGATACGGAGTTACATCTGACATCGCTTTACACCCTCTGGTTGCTCCCTGATGGGTGGTAGAGAGAGGCAAATAGGAACAAAAGCTTTCGGTGTTCTTCCAGGTCCACACCAAACAGACGCTGATGAACAAAACACAGACTGTCTTCTGAAAAAAAAGAGAAAAACAAGCTAGTCGTGAAAACAAAGTATAAACTGCAACACACCAAAAGGACAAGTTCTTAAAACACGCCTACACGGTGTCTCAAGCTGTCTGTGAGTATATGAGACCAATCCGCTGTCTATCCTCATCAGGCAAACAGAATTCGCAAAAGCTCAAACAAACTACACTACTGAACTAGAAACCTTTTATTCTTTTGCAATCAGAGACGGGACCTTGCACGTCCGTCGAAATCTGTTCAGAACGTATTTTGTATTGTGTTCTTCAATTTCTTTTTTTTTAAGTTTACGAAGAGTTTGCAAACAGTTAGCACATGACTGAGTGTTGATGTACTGTTTGCCAAAAGTTCCTTTAACGTGGACTCACCTTTGGGTGAAAGATTTCTCCATTTTTGACCTAATATTTCCCTCTCCCAACGGTGAAGAAATTATCCATTTCGGTGATAATTCCTTTTTTCGTAGTGTAAAAAATCTTTCCCATGTTATGTCTCCCTTTTGGTGTTACTTTTTTCCTTGCGAATTCGAATTTAGCCTACTTGGATAATAGAATTTACCAACAAATTCTCATGTTTAGCGCTACAATGTTTCCGCTGCAGTAAACAACTATTTCCTCCAATAATAGTCGCAAAAACATTTTAGGAAACCCCAAAAAGTAAGTGGATAAGATGGATAAATCAGGAATGTTAAACTTTCACGTAAAAATTGAGATCAACCAGAGTTTGGTCGAAGGAGTATCTGATTCATGTTAAATTTAGAAAGTTTGAAAAATCTGGTTGCGCCCTACAAATTCTTGAAAAGAAGCATAACGTCAATAATAGAAGATTAATTAAGAACGTAAAAATCTATTAAATTTAATTTAATTTAATAATTAAATTAAAATAATTTAATAAATATTAAAATTAAATTGTTATAAAGGCATGGAAATGTACAAAAACAAAAACAAAAGTACAACTTAATGAATTTAATTTTAGAGCCCTTACCGTCTTTACTGTTTGCTACATCAAGCATAGCTGCGCAAAAGTGTAATTTTAGTTTAGTTCTTTGGTTCAGTTCGATGAAGCTTAGTTATCAAAATATGTGCCCAGTTTCAGTTCAATGTTCTCTGTACTTGATGTTAAACTTAAGAGAAATCCACAGAGCAACGAAAATAAGAAAGTATAGTACAGTGGTAAAACCGGTATATGTACGTGAAACCTGGTCCTAATCAAAAGGAAAGAAATAAAATTGAATGTCGAGGAAAACCGAGGAAGAAGTAAGGAAAAGTTGAACAAACAAAAAAAGCAAAGAATTATGTAGGCGTAGTAATATAGTGCAGCACATCAAAGCGCAAATGTTGAGGAAGCTATGACATGGTAAAATGCCAGATCGTAGACACGCGAAGAGGTTATTGCCGAAGAAACAAGGAAATAAGAAGAGAGGCCGTAGAAAAAAACGAAGACATAAGAGACTATGATTATATATTACTGATTGGAGGAGTATGGCACAGAATAGGAACAGAAAAAATTGTCAAAAAAACAGAAGAATTGTAACCGGGTAAAATGAAATCAAGGGCCTTATGGTTATGGACAATGAGAGAGTGAGATAGATCCCACGTCATTTAGGCTACAGCCCATTATACATCCTCTCTATGCCGCGGACCCCTCTAGGCTGTCAACCAACGTGTAGGTTAGGACGTTGTCGTGAGGAATCGTCCTATTGGGGCCAAATCGTGGTCGCTCGCACCCACCATGAACAATATGTGGGTATTGTGCTTTTTCCATAAGGAAAAAACAAAATTAGTAATTAATAGGATATTTGGTATGCGTACAAATTACTTTAAAAGCAAAACTAGGCTGGGAGTTGTAACCCGTCGGTTGCAGTAACATGTGAACATCATCCCGAGATTCAAACTAACTACGTACCGTGAAAAGCTCAAACTTTATGAGTAATTGAATATTTCGACTCAGCAAGTTTTTATCAAAAGCATCGCTCACAATGAAATAACAGTGGAATTCCTAAGAAAAGGAGTAGCATGAAAGAAGTGACTTTTAGTATTACATTTTTTTAACATTTCAAGTCTTTTTATTTGATTTGACATACATTGAAGTCAGTTCCACCGATTCATTTCATTTTCATTGATTTTCTCTTACATGACTTCTACACCGTGCACTTTATCCAAGAGGTTGCGCTATAGTATACCGTTACCTAGTTAGCCGGCATTATTAATATGCAAGTAAAGTGTGATTTTGTCTTTTTCTAATTAATTAAACAAACGTATAATGTCTCTTTTCTTCCGTAGTAGGTGTGAAATGGCGAAAAATGCGTGGGAAACGCCTACTACTCTCTTAGGCAAGAACTTTCACCAGTTCCACTTATTATATTTTGGTTTATCTATCCGAAAAAGATATGAATTGATATGAAAATATTGTTTTGTCGTACATTAAATACATAAATAGATCAATATTTTATTTTGTTGAATAGGAATAGAACAAACGAATCGTCAATATTCTTAGATCTTCTAATATTTCGATTTTTTACGCATAACATTGCATAATAGAATGCAAAACAAAATATTTATTTTTCTAGTAATGCAATCGCCACTTGGCATATTCTAAATTTCTCGGATGATTAAAGTTAGTAGTGCCGGCAATAAGATATTTGCATACACTGTGCTAAGAAATTGTTCATTATTCTCGCAGCTACCACTTCAATCATCTGCGAAATTTGAAAAAATCCAAGTAGACAATTATATACTGGGAGCAATTTTAAGCAATATTTGGGTAACAAACTTGCTGAAATGTTTGGTTGCACACCTACCGAGACAGCTCCGTTATGCTCTATCAAGGGTAACTAATCTTAGAGCTCTAGGGGATAGAAAATGAATGGACCCAGAATCCTTCTAATTGTCTCTTATCAAAGCTAATTCTATTAAAACTTTTTTTATTTCAGGGAGTGGATGAAGATATCTACTCTGTCAAATAAAGTTTTTGCTAAACCCATAAAATTTCGATTTTCTAAACAATCGTATGCAATTTAGGCCAGCAAAGCGCCAGGGAAATATATAAAATTCCAAGACCAGTAATCGTCCGTCTCATCAGTTGCCACTTCCTTTTAAATAAATTTAATAAAATTTCAGTTTTTCTTACGTTTGCTCTAGCCTTCGCCAGGATTCATTTTCTTCCCGCTATATATATTTTCTGAAGATGAGCAATTCCATTTTGACCAAAGCAGGTGTAAAGTTAACTTTGAAACGTGTCAATTTTTCGAATTCTTTTTCCAATTTGGGCTGTACCATCGACGGAGAAGGCATCGTCACCGAACACGATGGTCTAAAAGCCATTCAAGATTTCCCTATGTTAAAAAGCTGAGAAGCATCGTGTAAGCTACCTACTACTCGAAATTCATTTCCCTATCAGTTACTCGATAAAGATGCGTTTATAAAAGCTTTTCATTCATATTTTGTCTTTTATCCTTCAACACATTTCAATGCCTATTAGCCTTAGGACGACTGTATTAGATCGACAAAAAAAATGGTATTGCAATACAGTTTCTATTTTTCTTAGTCTACATATATAAAATTCCGTCCAAAATATTTTGGGAAGTCCTACGCGAGATTACAGAAAAATGAGTGGAGTCTCAACCCATTCAAGTAATGATAAATATTTCGATTTTTTCGTTCTGGTACTAAAAAAAAATGTATGTCGGTCGGGCCCCAAGTGATTTGGTAAACAATTTCACTGCTTTTGCCACATACTGTTCAATGGAAAATAGTACTTATGATTTTTTTTTTGATTTGCTAGTTGTCTTGCAGGCTAAAACAGTTAAAGTGCCCGGATGCTCCATTTCCCAAAAAAAAAAACTGTGGCCAAGTACAACAGAAAACGCAGTTGTGTAATATACCGGTGGTCAACTGAATCTGACTTTATAGCAAACGCAAAAATTTTTCGCCCTAACATTCATTCGGGTTTCACAGCGAGTTAACATATTGCTAATACTTCGGTTCAAGAATTATTAGCTTTGGAAAGATAAAAAAATGATTTTATGTCAATTAGTTTGCCTATAACCATCATTCGCTCATCACGACTCACTGTCAAATGTTATTCTAATCAACGCGTTCCAGGCTAAAAGCGAAAAATAAGAGCGTTACAAAATATGACCGTCTGCTCCCCGGTGCTAAAATTGAAAATGGGGGAAGAAATATCTTCGGTAAGGTGTTCTGTTGCATATTGATATGCAAACATTGCATATCAATAGAAATATATGTCCGAGCTCCTCTCTTCTGAAAATGATTCAGTGTATGTTTTACTTGTTACTGTAACTAATTTTAATATTTCTTTTTAACACAAACAAAGTAACGAAAATAATTAAGATATCAAATCATAATATCTATAAGCCAAAGTAGATAATTTTCTGGTCGTAATTAATTTTTTGTTTTCAGTGCATTAAATTATACACAAACAAAGAAAGAAACACTATCACGGTCTATTATTTAAACCTACTAACACTAATGGTCATGTGAATATATAAAAATATACTTGGTGTTCGATTTTATAATTCATTTTATATTTTATTATATCTCGAATGAATAAGGAGTGCGTAAACAGGAAAAGAAAGGGAAAGAAAAAACCATACGAAATGATTAGGATAGTAGCAGAAGAATATAACTACCTTTCTTAGAGTTTAGAGTATTTCGTCAATTTATTTCTTCTTTCGTTAAAAAGAAATATGACGCACAATAAAAACTTCTTGCTTAAATTTACACATACGATAATAATTCTATGCATTTTTTAATAGTCTATTCATATATTTAAAAAAACATGGTATTTTTACATACATATATAATCTTTCTGTATATGTATACAAAGTTTATACGGAATAAAAATATTATTTCTACATATTATTGGGATATACATAATAATGTTTTTGTCGTACACCAACCATTTGTTAATATAAAATAATGTTTACATAAACATGTTGTTTTAATTTGCGTATGATATAACTTAAAATGTGTATAGTGAAGTTTCCTTAAAAATACATACTATGTAAAGTGTTTCATTACAGTATTCCTTTTTTGTATTTACCAAACAGTAATGCGCAAAATTCAAAATGCGGATTTAAGTGAAGCAACTACCGTTAAAAATATTGCCATCTGATTGTCCTTGTAATCATGAAACATTACCTGGTATGTTTGTTAATTTTTATTATCTTAGAGTAACGGCCAAATCAATAACCTATCAATAATTCAATAAGGGTTTAACTACTATTCCATGGCCTAACTAGCGTGAAAACTAATTTTAATTTTAATACATCTTTTTAAAGTTAACGACACAAAAATTGTTCGTCTTTAGCCGAAAAAAGGTAAACTTATAGAAGATTATGAGAAAGTAGCTATTTCAAAAAGTATAGCCTAACAAAATCGACAGTTTATTCAATTGAAAAGAAAAATAAGAAAATTATCGATGGTTTGGCCAGTACATCAACGATTGGGGAAAAAAAAACAAATAATTAAGCAAAAATCATTATTTTCCTAAAAAAAATTTACATCAACCTGCACGTGTCTTTAATGCTATTTATACGTAGCTGCAACATGTTTAAAAATGTTTCGAAATTCGACATTTACAAATAACCGGAGATAAATTGTTATCTCAGTCAGAACTGGTAGATCCTTTTTTAGAATTGAAACAAAGAACCGAGGAATTTAATTTAAGTGAACACCAAATCTATAACGCCGACAAGACTGGGTTATTTTTAGAAACTCCTGGCCAGCAGGACCTTTATTTCTCTTGTTAAATGTTAGCATAGCGTATTATCACATAGTAACAATACTGAATTTGACGAAGAAGATACTTTCCGCTTAAGCGTTTTGCCAGTGTAAAATTAAAAGACATGCGATTGAATAATTTAGAACATGTAGACAGTAGACGCATACAACGCTCATAATGAAGAATGGAACAAGGAAACAGATACATACGAAAACAAATATGAAGTAGACGGTGAATTATTAAACAAGTCGAGAACTTGAAATTCGTAAAACATCGCGCGATTACAAGAGAAAACAGTTTTGTTCAGCATTTCTGTCACAATACAAACAAATTTATTACCTATTATACCTATTTATTTTGTCTGTTGCATATTATTAAATAAATAGCAAATGTGATATAAGCAAAACTGTGTACCTACATGTTTAGTATTCATTCGCTAACATGAATAAATTCTATAATGTAAACAGCATTGATTTTTTATATTCGTGGTATCGAGAATCTACTGTATTGGGAGGCCACAGTGTGTTATTTGAAAATAATCTTTCAAGTATGCTCTCTTAACACTAGAACTATCACACCAGTCAAAATGACTAGTTTTACAATTCCATTTTAAAATTCTTACTTAAAGTTATATTTTTCCCGCAATGAATGTAGTGGCTTCCGCCGAGATAACTAAAAAAATAATCAAAGTAATTTTATATCATGGCAAAATCAGTCAGAGTACCCGAAAAGAACCCGAACGTTTTTAGAAATTTTGTTGCGTATTATTTAATGTGACGATAAATATCGGGAGAATTCTGGATCGATTACAAAAATAATTAATTCATTGAGAAATATTCATTTAGGTCTGTAAACGTATAATGTGAATTGAAGTTTGAATGCCTCGTTATGAAATTTGGCAATGCGTAGCAACACACCACAATCTCTCGCTACATTGTTACATTCGTTACATATGTTACATTCGGCAGACGCGTAACATTATTTCTCGAATCCAGTATCCAGTGTTGCTAGATTTTCTGATTTTCCCAAATTTCTTTTGACCTACTGATTTTCAACCTAAAACCCTCGTTTTTAACCAAAATGTTTTGTTTATTGTTAAAAAAGAAAGTATTCCGAAAAAGCAAATTTATCGTAATGTAATGGCTGCAGATTATCTTTATTTTTAAATCTGCCGTGCGTTCGATTCCAAAATTATCATTATTTTGATACGGTATAATTTTTAATTTACTGCCGTGTTTTTAAGAGCATTTCGCAAGAACGCTGTAGAATTATGAGATGAAAATGGGCGGGATTATAAGAATGGCGGAATAGCGTGATATTTATGCACACAATTAAAACGATTTTTAAATAGTTTGTTTTATTTATGAGAGAGAAATACGAATTTCATATGCCTGACAGCCAATGAGCATGTGGAAATTCGCTTACATTTCTGATTGGTCAACCAACAGCAAAAAACATTAAATATTTGTCAACTAATTGGTCAAAATCGAAAAGCGGGTCTGGTTTGTTAAATGTTTTCGTTAAAATTTCGTTTAAATTTAACGTTAAGATTAAAATCAGTTTCCCATCCTTATCCGTCCACACGAATTTCATATTTAAGTACGAAATCAAAAGAAAACAATGTAACAATTGCGGTACCGTAAATGGGAGGTCAATTACAATGCTTCGAGTTTCATGTTCATGTGTTTTCGTTAAAATGATTGTAAAGCTGAACCGTAGGAAAATTGAATTCGACTATGGTGTGTTTACGATGAAGTTTTGGATAGTGAGAAAGGAAATGTTGCCGCAGACGGAATCTGTTGGAAAAAAGCATAAGTGTTTCAACTAGCAGATGAATTTGCCACTGAAAATGCCGTTGAAAGTGTAAAACCAGCGATGAAATCACACGAAACTAATGTCCAAAGACTTTCAAAAAGCTCACTTTGTTCGCCCAATTTGTGTCAAACAGAAAAGTTTAATAATAATAGAACTACCAATATTTGCAATACTTGTAAAAAAAATATGTTTGGGGAAAGTGCACTTACAAGAGAGTACTGGCCTTGGTATAAGATTTCGGGGTACAGTTCCCTCCAAAAGTTTACATGACTCAAATTTTTATAAATATCTCGGAAACTATAGCAGATATAATTTTTTTAAGAATGTAAAGAAATTCATAACGGGAGTCCCGTAGCCGGTACCCTTCTTTTTGTTATATAATCTGTTACATACAGAAGAGAACCAGGTACCCTGTTATATATTTTTCCGAAAATAATCTTTGAAATTTTGTTCTAAAAAAAATTTCGAGATAATTTTAAAATGTTGCAAGTTTTTGACTGTTTTATCTGAACCTGAATTTACTGCCCATAACAACATGGGATTTCTTTTTGTATCAAAGAAAGAAATCGCTGAATATAGAGATATCCTATCATACCTATTTTTAAAGACCAGCAATTTCGACCGGCTTTGGTAGAAATGGCCTCGTCTTAACTGACGTTAGTTCTAGTATTGCTACGTATATTTTTATGAAAGAGAAACGAGTTGTTAAAATAACACTTCATATATGATTCATCCAGAATGTACAAATCCTTTTTGTATAAAGCTTCAACAAGATAACGAAAACAGAAACTAATCTCTCAAATTAAATAAACTGTTTTAGTTCTTATCATTAAATTTAAATACTGCGCATGCTGCAATGAAACTCTCCGCTTATGAATTTTGCTAACAGTGGCTTAAATACATCAATCTATTTACACAATTTGTTACCTCGTTGTTTATATCTCTTATTCTGATAGTTTTATTCATTTCTTGTTTTCTTCAGCAACATTTGTCCTTCATCTGTTGGCCGTTTCACGGCTTTATTTATCGAATCTTGCAACCACCTGACTTGTGTAGCTGGTCCATAACCTTTTTCGTTTCTAGCCGCTATTCTGAATATAATTGCACTTTTTGTCGATGTATCAACGTAAGCTGAACTAAGTGACGAGTGTGGAACTATACAAGAATTATTTGCACCTGAATAAACCCTAACGAAAGCCATAGATGATGGTGTGACATTCTCTTTTGCATTGTTTCTTACAGCCAAATACACGGAATATTCTGTTATCTCTCCTTTTGGAGGTTCCCAAGATATATGGGCTCCATCAACGGATTTTGCAATTTTTATAGCAGATGGAGCACTTGGAAAACCAGGCACACAAGTTTTAAATGCCGATATCTCACTCCAATCACTTCTACCAACAGAATTAATGGCAGCAACTCGAAATTTATATGCTGTACCAGGTTCCAAATTAATTTTTGCTAGATTTGTAATGTCAGGTAATTGATCTTCAGTAAAATCATTTTCAGATTCATCTAAATAAAAATAATTTTGAACATTAAAACTAGTACCTTTAATAAATCCAACTGTGTGCCAAATTTCTTTTGGGTCTTTTTGCTCAACAGGTTCCGTCTTTGTTTCTGTATCTTTTGCATGATTAATAGCTGCAGACGCCAATGCAGATAATGCGTTTTCGATTTCATCTTTATTGCTATTACTCTGTTGTTGAACCGGAGAATTATTTACTGGTATATTTTTATTAACATCGCTAGTCTCTGCAATCCTATCACCAACATTATTGTCGTTAACTTTGTTTAACTCGGTATTTTTGTTTTGACTTATACTGGGCTCTGGTAAATGCTCAGGCGTATCAGTTACCATGTCTACATTTTCATTATCGTCTTTGTTATCATTTGTATCTTCTTTAATTTGTTCACTCTTCTCTGCGTTGATACCTTGAATTGTATTACCTGCAGATGAGGTTCGTGCTTCCTTAGCTACTGGCATACTTTCATCAGCTTGTTCTTTATTAGCTTCACCTTCATTTTCAGGAATTAAGGGTGCATCATCGGTATCCATTAGGGTTTTTAATATGTCTTCATTAGACTTTGACGTTTTTGACATCATTGCTAAGAGATCTTTCGGATCTTGATCTATTTCCATTTCTTCTGATTTATTTGCTGTTTGTAGTTCCTTTTCAGCAGCTTCTACTTTAGGATCTTCTAGTTTAGGGTCTTCTACTTTGCTATCTTCTGTCTCCATTATCTTAGTTTAGTTTGTGAGTGACAGAATCTGAAAAGGTTATAATATTTATTAAATACAAATTGGATGAAAATAACCTATTTTTGGAGCGATTATTGATGAGTTTCTATAATTTTTTGTATAACCTAAAATCTTCCAATAAACGCTATTACCTGTTTATAACCTCGTGTTTACAAACAAATCAATCACTTTCTTACACATTACTCGTCACTGTGTCCCTTTATAATTAAGATCTATAAGTTCTATTCGAAATTAATATTTTGGACACAAATTACTTAAAAACAACTTGGATAAATTCAATACATGCCAAAAATTTACAAAAATGGTTTGGATTGGTTTGGATTTTGGATGATGGGCAAGCTTGAGTAATCAAACCTAATTGCTAAAATTCCCTATACAAATGTGTACAAAAGAATTCAAATTTATTTCATCTAAAATTGAGTTTAAGTTAAATCGTTTTGGAATTTTATATTCTAATTACTCATTTTTCATTAAAAAATGGAAAACATTTCTCTGTAATTCATGTACTAGCAATAACATATTTTTTGTTATTTACAGTTGGCAGTACAAATATGGTTATGTTAGCTTGTTTGTGTTCGCTTTTAACAATTTTGACTAAGAGTATTTAATTATTACTTGATAGTTTTAAAATCATTAAAGATGGTGCGCGGGTAAGTCCAATATATGATACATCTAAAACTACAGCGCTAAATCTCGTATTTATTAATAGGCGCGATAGAAGCAGATCCCCTGAAAGAAAACGGCGACGATCACGAAGTAAAGAACGAACGAAAAGACGTCGCAGCAAATCTCGCGAGAGAAAGAGTAGATCCCGCGAGAGGCGAAGTAGATCCAAAGATAAAAGAAGTCGATCCAGGGATAGACGTAGTCGATCAAAGGAAAGACGAAGTAGATCTAGGGAAAGGGATCGTAAAGAGAGAGAACGAAGATCGTACAGTCGAGAAAGAGAACGTAGACGGTACAGTTTTACCTTTATTGTAAATAATTTTATATTAAACAAAAAACTAATTGTTTTGGGTAAAGTGGTGACAGTAAAGAAAAGCGGATTTCAGGAAAATCTCGCAGGCGTGATAAATCAAGGTCCAGATCTCCAAGGGATCCCAAAAATAAAAGTGACGATAACTCTGACTTACCATTTGATCCGACAAATTTGGATAAGGTATGTTATTGTATCTCAATAGGGTGGTGATGTTATGCAATCATCAGAAAATTGTCGTACGTTTACTAGTTTCATATGCACCAAGGTTTATAATTTACAGGTAATAGTTTTCGCATGAACTCAGATTTTTCAATAGTTAAGTAAGGAAAGCCTCAAATTTATACGTCTACAATTAGATTTTAAATAATGTAGAATACTGATTTTGACAGATTGTTTTATCACGGAAGCCTTTAAATGACTTTCTTTTTTGCCAGAATTCTATTTCCAAGTTTTTGCTAACAAGGTACTCTACCCGAAAATTCAGAATTTAATGAAATTTGGGTGGTTTGTAGACCAAGGAACTA